>JAXQQM020092506.1:0-106462 GCA_034641835.2 Pinus albicaulis
ATGTGCATAGAGAGTTTCCATCCCATGTGGTACATACAAACTGCCCATCCTCTCTCCATACAATCCCATGAAAAGTACAACTATATCATCCAAGTATGCAATCATAATGACATACATACAAACAGAAATTTGAGAATGAGGAGGTGGGTCAAAGTCCCACATAGGGTGCCAACACAGTGCATCTCCTGCCTGCATCAAATCAAGGTATGGTAAGTGGTTTCCCCACCACTTACTTGCTGCACAAGTTATCTCACCATGGCTTAAAGTGTGAGATATGTTTGGTGCCTTTGGGAAGCACCCATCATTAAAAGGAATCTCCCTTTGCATAGCAAGGGAGTGGCCAAGTTTAGAAATTGCAGTGGCCCAAAGTTTTCCATGAGATTCATATGGTACATCACTCCTCTTGGGAGCCATGGCCTGCAACAACATGGTGAAATAATACATCAAATCAGAAAATAAATCTTGCATTACATGTTCAGATTTTTCACCATCAATGTTTCTTATATACATGGAATTGTGCACAAATTTTTCTCCCTTTTAAAAAGAAGGAAGAAATGACTGAAATGACTCTTGCATAGAGTCCTTTGGCTACCCCAACTCCACATAGTTTTTGCATTCTAGAAAATGCTGATGTAGCTCTCCTCCAAAGCCTTCCCATTCAAAACATCTCATGATAGTGTTGTAGATCTTCATAGAATAGTTAGGGCTGAAACAGAACTCCTTGAGGGCCCTTTGTAGCATCCTCTTTGTTATCTCTCAGATTTCCCTTGAAGTTGTTGGGAAGAGGAAAGGGGTCCGAGGTAACCACAAACCAACTTTTAGGTACAGAATCTAGCCAATCTATACCTAGATAGGGCTTTCTCTTTAAGTTTTAGCTTTGTTTTTTAAAGATATTAGGCTAGTTAGGAAAGTTTAGGGATTTTGATTGTGTTTGGGTGATGGAATTCAATAGCAGAGGGGTAAGACTAAATAGTTTAAACCATTGGGTTAATGGAGTCAAAGAATATGGCTTAACTGGATTTATTTTCTTAACAAGGGATGGTTTCACAGGGCAAGGTAATCAAATAGGGAACAATTAAAGATCTAAAATGAATGAAATGGACTTTAAATGGGTGAAGGGAAATTAATAATCCTTAAACATATTCAAAAGAGGGAACTTGAATGATTATTAATAAAGATAAATTAAGAATTCTTTATCAAATAATCAAAATGAATAAACTAGAAAATAGGAGCAATTAAGAATTCACTGTTCATACTAGTTCAGAAGAAAACATAAAGAATAACAACGATTGAAAACAGATTGCACTCAAGCACTTTCTAAATTATTCTTTTTCGTTTATCATTCAGATATGAAACATAAATGGTATAATAAACAAGTATAAAACTTTAAAACATAAGAGATAGATGACTTATTGATCCTTTGTCTGACTCAAGAATCTTGTGAAAAGTCCTTTGCATCAATTCTTTATCCGGCTAGCCATGCGAAATTTGTCCAACAGCACTTTATTCCAAAATAATCAGTATTACAGCAATGTCTAAGAATCCACCCCTCAATACTCTAATTGAGGGAGTATTTATACAAAAAATTATCAAAAATATATCCTAATAGAGTGAGATATATTTTAGGATGACTCATGAATACGTTACAAGAAAAATAGAGACAGATGGTCTCGTAGATAAGAGAAAAGGTAACCGATGTTGTGTTGTTCCTTTTTTTATGAATGTGCTGGAGGCAGGCCCTATAATTTGGCTTGCTGCTGTCTTCTTTGGTAATTCTGTGCTAGCTGCTCTGTTTTTACTGATACTCTTTACCTGTACTGATACACTTTGACCTGTTTGATCTTTGTTTATCCTTTTTTACCATTACTTACTGTAGTAAATAATCAAAATTTATCCAAGAATATTTTTACAAAATATCTAACATCTCTTCCCACCATTGTGCTTCTGGTATTCTGGTTCTTTGAAGCTTTCTTAGAGTCTCATCAGTCTCTGTATATCTGAAAAAAGTAGGCTAAATTAGAAATAAGTGCTTTACCTCATGTTCGAGATAAAACAAATTTTCCAGACTGTCATGAAGAATTTTGCCTGTGGGAAATTCTTTTGCTGCTGATGAACTTGTCAATGAACTGGCCTGGTTGTCTGCATACTTATTCAATTTCTCAACATAACTTTGATGACTCATTAGTTTATCATGAGAAACTAAAGGACTCGGTAACCCTTTACTCTGCAAAATATCCAATCTCTTTGTAAAAGCATTGATTTCTTCCTGCATATCATGGCATCTTCTTTCTAAATTTTGCATCAGATTTCTTTTAGTAAAAACCTTTTTTACCTCTAAAATTGTCCCTGTTCTGTCTTGGATGCCCAACTCTTCAAGTTGATATATGTTCTTGGTATTTAAAAATTGTATGAGCTCGTTGGCTTCTTCAGGCATATTTCCCAATTCTTCTCTTGCCTTTTGAACTTCTTCTAGAGCTAGTTTCACTAAATAATTTTGCTCATACATTATTTGGATTGATGGACAGACATCATTTATTGATTGAGTGATGTTGGCCCAAAGAATTTCTTTGATTTATTTCAAAGGTTTCTCCAATGTGAGATCCCTTTCTAATGATTTTACCAATTTTTCTAATTTGTTGATCTCTCTTGTTTTTTCTGCAACACTTATCTTTGAGAGATCGTACTTTCGTTCCAATGTGGTAAATTGTACCTTTGTTTTCTGAAGTTATGTCACTTGGCGTTTCAATTCCTCCATTGATTTTATTAATTCTTCAGTGCTTAAATTGGAAATGTTTCCCTGTGCTGGTCCTGCTGACTGACCTGTTGTTGTTGTACCTGTAATCACTTATGTTGTAGATGTTGGGATGTTTTGTGCTACTGTTGTCCCAAGTGTGGAAGGGACTGTTGTTGAGACTACTGGTATTACATTAGGAGGTTGAGAGGTCGACTCTCCCTGCATGTCCTTTAGTGCTTTTTCAAGTTCTTTTTCAGTCTCATTCAGTTGCTCATTAAGTTTCAAGATCAAATCCATCAATTCTTCTTCAGAGTTTTGCTTTATTACCTCAGTAGTCTGTGGATGCCTTGAAGGTGGAAATTTTAGTTGTTTCCTTAGTGCTGCAATATCATCATCTTTCTTTTTAATCAAGGCTTCTGTAGCCTTAACATCTTTGGGATTATGACCTAATCCAATAATTATTTCTTCCAAATTTTTTATTCTGTTATCCTTGGCCTGGGAGGAAGCTTTTTCAAGATGCAGTTGAGCAGTTGTATTATCCAAGGAATTCTGTAATCTTTGGGCCATCATTGACTTACCAGTCAAGGTTGAATAAATCATCTCTCCAGTTTGCTTATGTAGTTCAATCTGATCCAGAGGATTAATATCCTTTGCCATGATTTCAAAATTGGTTTTGACATAATCTGCTATTGTTTGTGGTTGCTACACTTTAGGCTTGAAATGGCTCATTACCATTTTACCTTCCTAGATGTCATAGGCTGACATCAATCTCTGTTGATTTTTGGGACGATCTTCAAATATTGATTATAAACTTGAAGTCTTAATGGATCATTTCTGGCTTTTATATTGATGAATGTTTTCTTAATATCCCAAGCATCCTTCACTAGTGGTCTAAAGGAAGATACTTCTGCACTTTGTTGTCTTTGTAGCTCTTTTCTCTGTAAGTTGGTGGATGTGCCACTGATTGTGAATGTTTGTTGGTTGTCCAACTCTTCTCTCCTCTGACTATCAGTGGTTTCTTGAACAAATTCTTCTTCTGAGAGAGGATTTAATCTTTGTCTTTTGATACCAGGCTGTTTTAAAGGTCCACAGATAGGGGTAGTTGTTTCTGCATCTCTCTTTTTACTTTTTTCTTCATTTAGAGGAGTTTGTAAGATTGAAATTTCTGCCACATTGATCTGAGTGGGAGAAGTATGTATTTGGGCATGTTCCTTGGAAGTTTCAGGCTGCTCTAACATTGTAAATTGCTCTGTGACCTGTATACTAGTCTCCTTTTCCTTCCCTTTGGATGTTACTGTGGCCGGTGCACTGGTTTCCTGCAAATTTTTCTGAGAGGTTCCAGCAGAGGAAGGACCAATTCTTGGTCTTTGTACCTGCCCAAAAGAATCCAGGTCAAGTATTTTCTCAAGATTTTTCATAACATTCTTAACATTGACTTGTTCACTATCTTGTTCTACTAAGGTCCCTTCCATCCATTCATCCATATTTGCAAATTGTTCAATCTCTGGAATCCTATGGTGAAGGTATGGTGACAATCTGTTTTTCATTCTCCTATCACAAATAAAGTTGTTAGGATCATAAGGTACCCAACCAAAAAAAAAAAAAAAAAATTGATATAGTCTTCTAGAATTATTTCTGCTTCTTTCCTTGCATCCCTAGTATTACAGACAAAAGGGCCTAATTGGCTCTTGATTCTGAGTTGAGCTTTCTTCTTGGCATTACAAAAATGGACTATGTCTGAATTTATCATTTGTCTGAAATATTCTAAGGCAAAGAGCCTCATCGGAACATACTTTGGTAGCTTGAAAGGACATAGCTCACACCCATATATCCTAATTTCTGTATGATTTTGATATAGGTACCAATCACCTATCCTGTATTGCTTGGAAAGTTGGAGGATTTTATTCATATCACTATTGACTCTAGGAGGGGAAAATCTTGTTAATAAGGTGGTTGCAGAGTGAACAAATAGGTCAATGAATTCATTGTAAGAATAAGGGGACTCAAAGGAATTATGGAATATTGCAGACCAAAAGATTACAGACCTTGGATTTCCTTTGGTGTCAAGTTTCCTGACAGGGAAGGGAAAATTTTCTGACTGATAATAAAGCATAAGATGGTATATAATAGTGGAGTATTTGAAAACTCTTTCATCTTCCAATCTCATGAACTGGTCATGAATCTTATCAGAAATGTAGGAGGTAAAATCATATTTGACAGCAGGGGGCTGTCCAGGAGTAAAAATTGACAACAACACTAGGGTTAACTTATCAACATATTCACTAGTGTTGAAACCCATTACAGAAGATATCATATTTAATATGAGTCTGCCCATATCCGTGAAAAAGATATATCCATAAGGAGGTGGGCCTTTGGGTTGATGTTCTGGTAGCATGAAAGTCTGATAGAGGCGATTCAGCTCTTCTTGGGATAAATTTGTGGATTTTTCAAGTAAATATCCCATGGAAAGGGGAGTCAGGGCTTGACCAGGATGAAAATGTAAAATTTCATTAATGGATTGAGCAGTTATTGGGAAAAGAATGGTTTGACTTGGGGACACGACTGCTCGTTGATTAGGATCGTAATTGGCATGGCAGTGATAAATTATTTAAGGAAAAACATGAACCGAGGGTAAAAAATACATAGGAAGATTGGATTCCCACAGTCCCAAAATATCAGAGCTGTTCAGGTAATTATCTCGGCATTGGCAAAATATTCTGAGAGGATTTTCATTAAGGATGAGGTCTTTTATTTGGAAATCCCTATCTACTAGAGGCATATAGTCTAAATCTTTATGAGGGGCATTCAGAGGTGCAACATTCAAAGCCACAGGGGTTTCCATTTCTGGTTCTTGTGGATTCGGAAAGGAATTTTGGTTTTTGATGGAAAAAAGGGCAAAATTACATGTCTGGGAACTTATGAGTGATATGAAGACCAATTTGTACTGTGTTTTAGTCTTTTCCTGTGGAATTAAATAAAAAACCAAGACTTGCAGGGTTCGACGGGAATTAGATAAATACCTGTTTCCGGGAAGTGAATAGTGATGAAAACAGGTGTAGGCAACTGCTGACGGGTTCTGGATTGTTCGGCTGCAAGTTTCTTAGCAAGGTGGCGGTTGAAAATCTTTGACAGTTGGCTTTGACGTCCTTTGCATGGGAACACTGGTCGCTGCACGGGATAATGAAAATGATGCGCGTTTGTTTATTTTATTCGCAAAGTCAAAGTTGGCAAGGTTTTATTTTTAGGGCAGATGACGTATGCGGGAAAGGGTTTGTCATATGCGGAGGGCGGTAAGCGGTATGTATCGCACTGCTTTTTGGGGACAGGCAGTTTTCAGCCGAGAGCCAGCGATTCCATACATCTTGCGACACGTGGCGGGGCACTGTTTGGAAAACCGCTGTGCAATCGCACGTTAACATTCAGTCGTGGAGGGGGATGCGATATGGACGACAACCGTTGGATGTGGAGTGGTTGATCGGATGACTATCGGGGAGGCGAGATGACGGGTGTTTAAACGGGCGGGCCCAACATAATTAAATATTATTTAATCATATCGGGAGGAGTATGATTGGTGGGGTAAGTTCTTAATTAACCATGAGGGTTAATTAATCATTTTTTTAATGTAGCGGGGAGTCGGGGTTCTTAATTATTTGGAGATTTAACTATTTAATCCCAATTAACATAGTATTATGGTTATGTTTCAACCAAAGGGTGGGATATATAATATTTGGGAGTTTTATATAGTAAAAATAATACGGGAACAGGTTGATTTACATAGGGAATTAAATAATAAAGTTAGGAGTTAATATGTGAAAGTGAATGAAAAGTGCTAAGTATAAAACATTAAGATTATGTATTTAACTTATGCTTGAATGAAAAGGGTTTTTAATGAGATATTGTGCAATTTTCCTAAGTAAAATAGGATTTTACTTAGGAAAATAATTATGGAAGTAAAATGAATGATTTATGGATGGTTTTAAGTACTTAATCTTTTTTAAATTATTGGGCCGAGGGTCTGGTCCCTCCAAAAGTCAAGGAAATGCCTTGAGCCCCTCTAATTTTCAAATGCCTTAGTACTTAGGGGAAATTAGTGAAATTTTTAGGGAAAAATGAGAAGGGGAGTTAATCATTTGACCTTGTTTTGCTTGAAATTCTTCCAGTGTAATGTCTGCCTTGCATTTGTGATGAAAGTAAGGATTAACACATTTAGAGTCATTATCCATCACATGTAATTCTGCAACATCATCTACCTACCCTACCTACTTTAACCTAGCATTTTTTCTTCTTTATTAGGGTGCACTTAGACTGGCAAACCCTTATCACACTTTCTTTTCTTTTACATGTAGAAATCTATCTAATTCTAACCTTATTACATCTAAGGGCTCAAATTAAGCTATTGAGCTCCTTTTATTTACTCTACATATCTACTTATCTGCCAAGATTAAACAGTTTGGTCATATTTTATTCTCTATCTCTAAAACAAAAAAATTCAAATATGAACAAGCCAAACTTAAACTATTTGAATGTTCATCAATTGTGGCAAAATATGTAAGTTGCACACAATTTGTTTATTTACATAAGAGCAAAAAGTAGTGGCATCTAAACTTGCACACTTTCCTTGGCCTTTCTTTTGGTGGGGTTCATTTTCTTTTAATTTTTTGGCCATTTTTATTCTTTTCACCCTTTGATTATTCTTTTAGGGTATACCCTCTTTACATTATTTAAATTTGTTATTTTTTTGGCAATATGGAAAACCTTTGCAACAAGAAAAGGTATGAACATATTACATAGCCCATCAAGTCAATTATGATATATGACACCTATTGGTATAGGAGCATAACAGTGGCTCCACTTGGGGATGGTTTTTCCTGGTGAAAAGTCAAGAACAACAGATCAGTTGGCCTCAGAATGATTTTGACTGAACTATGGAATCTTCTTCTGCTTGTTGCTTTATTTTATGTATAAAAATTATACTTTCGAAGCTTAGGGCCTTCTCTTCAGACTTCAACTCTAGCAAGTTACTATCCAATCAAAATTGTAACATTACAAAGGATATGGTATTTACATGTTAAAAAATCAGGAAACATTAATAAATAGGATCAAAGTAATGTTTCAACATTCGACCATTAACTGGCCCATCTTCAGTTTCTGTATCATCCAAGTTTTTCAAAAAATATGTGTTATTTCCTTGTAAAGCATGGATAATATAATGTCCTTTCCACAGGAAGTCAAACTTCCCATGTTTTCCCTTATCCTCTCTTATGGAATCCCATCTTAATACTTTGTTTCCAAGTTGGAAATCTTCTGCCTTGGTTCTTTTATCAAATATCGTCTTTAGTTTCTCCTACAATACTTGGGATCTCTGATATACTTCCTCTCTGGTCTGTTGCAGATTGATGGTCTGGTTTATCCACATTTGAATATCATTAGGTTCAACCTGAGTTTCTTGAAGTAATTTCATTACAGGAGCTCCTAAAGATGAAGGAAATACAACCTCCATGCCATAGACTAACTCATAAGGACTGGTCCCAATAGATTTTTTGGTGGTGAGTCTATCTTCCCATAGTGCATTTGTAAGTTTCTTGTGCCAATTTTTCTTGTTTTACTCCAATAATTTCTTAATAATATTAATGAGACTCTTGTTGGAGGACTCAGCCAGTCCATTACCTTGAGGGTAATAGGCTGTGGAATGACTTAAGGTGATATGGTATTTGTTACAGAAACTTATCATCTTCTTGGATTTGAAGGCGGCAGCATTATCAGTTATGATTTTATCAGGAGAACCAAATCTGGATAATGTGTTGGTTTCTAAGAATCCTATGATCACAGTGTCATTGGCTTGTCTGGAAGGAATTGCTTCTATCCATTTAGTGAAATAGTCCGTAGCAGTGAGGATCCATTTGTGTTGGCCAGAAGAGGGAGGATGGATTTCTCCAATGAAGTCCAGGCCCCATTGTTGGAAAGGTTTTTCAGTGGAAATTGGTTTCAGGGGTAAAGGTAATAGTTTTCTCTTGCCTTCAAAAATTTGACATTTATGGCAAGCAATGACAAATTTCTTTACATCAGAGAACAAGGTTGGCCAATAAAATCCAGCCCTTAGGATCTTGTCTGCAGTTTATTTCTAGTAAAGGTGTCCACCACAGTCTCCTGCATGAAATTCTTGGAGAACCTTGTTAGCTTCATCTTTTAATAAACAATTCAATAGAATACCTTCATGATTTTTCCAAAAAAGAACATTATCTAAAATACAAAACTTTGAAGATGTCATCTTTAAAAACCTTTTCTTTGTTCTGGATAACCTTGGAGGAGCTTGCAGGTTTAACAATACATAAATTATATCAGCATACCAAGGTGAATCTAAGAAGGCCTGGCTGATTTGTGGAGTCGCCATCTCCTGTTCGTCATCCAGTTCATTAATATCCAGGGCTTGACAATTTGTTTCTGTCATGAGTTGAGCCAATCCCTGTCCTTTTATAAGCTTTGTAGGTTTTATTTCAATATCATACTCTAATATGGTAGCAATCCATTTACCTCTTTTGCCCTCAATTCCATCTTGAGTTAAGATGTCTTTGACAACAACATTTGGTACATAGGCTATCACATGGGAATAAAATATATAGATTCTAAAATCTTTAATGGCTTTTACAAGTGCAAAAGCTTGTTTTTCCATGATGTTGTATTTTAATGATGCATCTCTTAGTGCTTTACTAAAAAAGGCTATAGGTTTTTCACATCCTTGATCATCCTTTTGTAATAAAACAACTGCTACAGTATGTTCTGATGCAAATGAAAATATTATGAAGTCTCTATCAAATTGTGGACTGGTAAGAACTGGTGTTCTAGTCAAAGCCATTTTAATTTCTTCAAATGCTTATTTGGCTTCTACTGTCCATTTAATACTTGAATCCTTTCTTAACATGTTAGTAAGAAATCTAATTAATTCAGCTAAGCTAGATATGAATCTTCTCAAAAAATTGATTTTTCATATGAAAGCTTGAAGTTCTTTGACATTTCTAGGGTGAGGTATCTGCAATATAGCTTCTATTCTACCAGGATCAATTCTAATACCATCTTTGGAAATGATATGACCCAAGAGTTTACCTTCTTCAAGACAAAACAAGGACTTCTTTGGATTCAAAGAGATACCATACTTTCTACATTTTATGAATACTTGTCTGAGATGGTCCAAATGTTGTTGATCTGATTTAGAAAAAAAAGTTAAATCATCCAGATATATAACAAGAAAGTCATGAATTTCTTTTGCAAATGCAATTTCCATTACTCTTTGGAAGGTTGCTCCATCATTTTTAAGTCCAAATGGCATTTTAACGTACTTGAATGTGCCCCATGGTGTTGTAAAAGCTATTTTTTCCTGGTCATCAGGATGAACCAGAATCTGTTTGTATCCTGAGAACCCATCTAGAAGAGAAATCCTAGAAGCACCTACTACCCTTTGTAAAATGTGATCCATTTTGGGCAAAGGGTAATTATCCTTCAAAGAAAACTTATTTACATTTCTTAAATCAACACATAATCTGATCTCTCCAGTTTTCTTCCTAGTAGGGACTAAATTAGACACCCATTCTGAAAACCTAATAGGAGCAATTATCCCTGCTTCATACATTCGTTTGATTTCTTTTTCAATTGAAGGCAACAGTACAGGGTTGATTCTTCTGAGTTTCTATTTGAATGGTTTCTGATTTTCTTTCAGAGGTATTGTATGTTGAATTATAGAGGTGTCATATGATTTCAAGTCTTCATAACTCTAGGCAAAGACATCCTGGAATTCTATCACTAGTTCAACATATTTTAGTTTTTGGTCAGGAGGCAAAGATTTAGATAACTTTATCATTTTATGATTTTCTTCAGTCCCCAAGTTATATTCCTCAATATCTGCTTTCAATGGTTCCATTTTGGGTTTCTTTGGAATATCGTTAGAATCAAAGAGATCTTCTAGAGGAGTTAATCCTTTAGGAAAATGATTGTCTTTTAAATTAATGACCTCAGATTCTTCTTCAATAATCTCATCAACATCTATTTGTTTAAGGTCCTGCATTTATTTTTTTGTGAACTTTGTTGGATGAAGGATTTGAATTTCATTTTCTTCTGAAATGTCTGTTTCTTGCTCATTTGTTTGATCAGATTCAATGACTGTATGTTCATCTATGTTACTGTTAGAAAATTCTTTCTCTAAAGTCAGGAAATTGTTAATCTGCTCATCACTTGCAAACACTTTCTAGTTCTTAAAATTGTTAGGTATAGCTGGTCTGTGTCTAACCTCAGCTGTGAACTGATGATCAGGTTCAAATGGTAATTTACAGGTGCTGGCAAACATTGTTAGACTATGGGCGTGCAAATTTTGTTTTCTTGGGATTTTAGCAAGCTGAGTTTGCAGAAAAGTATTGAGTATCTCTACAACTATTCCTCTATATTCTCTCAATCTGGGACCGTTGGTTAGAAAGTGTCCTTTAATTTGTTGAATGATTAAATCATAATCTCCTATGAAAGATACTCTAATTGCCCCTAATCTTTTGACAAGTTTAAGACCTAGCAAAAGAGCTTCATATTCTGCCATATTATTGGTGCATTTAAATTTTAATCTGTAGGCATGGCCTTCAGCATGATCATTTTCAAGGTTGTGCACCCAAACTCCTGCTCCTGCTCCTAATTTGTTAACTGAACCATCAAATTCTAAGTGCCAAATAATTTCATGTTCATAATTGGTATCGGGAGTGTCAGGAACTTTCTTAACAGTGAGATCTAGTTTTTTACTTTCTTCTAGTTTCTCTTGGGTATCTGATGTTTCATTGTTCTCAGAGATTTCCTGGATTTGAACACTAGATTTTTCATTTGTAATTTATTTTGGTTCTATTGATGGAACTTCTAATTTAGTGGGAGGATCAATTTCAGCATTATAAAGAATAAATGAATCCATATCAGAGTGTACTGAGTAGATGGGGAAATTTTCAGGTTTCTCCTGACTACTGACTACATATTTCATTAAAGTTTCTCTGTATAGTTTCTTTGGGTGTCCAAACACTGAAATAGTAGCATATGACATGTCCAATTGAAGATATCCTTGAAGCTTTGCACCCCAAGATCTGGACAATAACATGCCATATTTTGGAGGAATATCTGCTACTACTATGTCCATCAAGATTGTTTTCGCAAGGTATTGAACCAGTGAAACACACAAGTCTTTGAATAATCCTAAACATCTCACCTGATTTGAATCAAAAGAAAAAAGATCTTTGTATGGCCCGGTGATATCTAGGTTTAATTTCTCCATTACAGATTTGGGCATTAGATTGTGAGATGCCCCAGAATCAAGCATGACATTATGAAGTATTTTATCATATATGTTCAAACTTATATAGAATGGAGGAGTTCCTCCATTAACTGGTTTTCCATTTACTTCAGGGCCAAAGAGTAATTTGGGTTGGTCATCAAAAACGTTTACTGAATCATCACTTCCAGTGATCTTGAGTGATCTATTGATTTGACTTCAGTAGAAATCATGTTTAGCTAATTCAGACAATGGAACAACTATTTTTAATTTTCCTACTTCAGCCTCCATATTAAAAGGTTTTTCAGTTCGAGTTCTTGTATTTCGGAAAGTTGGATTTTCTTTATCTTCTGTGTTTTCTATATTTTTTTCCTTCTCAGGAGTGGGGTTGTGGGCTGAGGTTGTTTCCGAATCAGCTTCTGGAGGCTCCTCTACATTTCCTTTGGGAGGAAGAGTACTGGAAATTTGTCTGTTATTCAGTTGATTATCAAATACATCTTCAATAATTGGGTTAGCAGGATTAGGATCTGATCTAGAAATAATATGTACAGGGGTAGTATTGGTTTTACCTTTGAGGGGTTGTTTTGTAGCTTTCTGTTTATTTGTTTCAGGGACATCAATTCTTCTGCTTCTCAGATTATATTGCTTGTGGACTTCATAAATGGATGTATCATATCCCTCTTTGAAGTCAAATGATTCTCCTGAATGAGTTTGGAATTGTTTAAGAATGTGAGCTTCTTGATCATCTTGGGTCAAGAAAACTTCCTGTTCATTATTGCATCCAGATAAGTTGTTTATTTGAGTATCTTCTGTTGGTTCATCAGAACTTGAGGCTTCAGCATAATTTTCCTGGAATGGTGGCCTAATGTTTTGGTCAGGACCGATCTTTCCAGTGTTTTGGTTTTGGTTCTTTCTGAAATTTGGATTTCTCCTAGTATTGCTCAGTTGACAATCCCATGGAGATTTCCTTTCAATTGTTTCTACTCTATCTTCTAGCCTTTCCATCCCTTTAATAATAGCATCTAGTTTCTGTTCAAAAGCTGAAGGCTCTTCTTTTAATGGTATCCTCCTTTCACTTCTGGCTTTAGCTCGTTTAGATATCAGGTTGGCTTCAACACTAACAGCTATACTTTGCATATCTTCTAAAGTCCGAGGTGATATTTCCCTAAACTGGTATGCCATATCAGAATCAAATCCATTAGGAAATTTGATTAATGCTAAATCTGGAGGAGGTCTAAGGTTTTGGGGAATAGCATTGTAAACATTATTGAACCTAGTACAATAATCTTGAACAGTTTCTTGTGTTCCTCTCTTCAGGTTTTCATATTATGATAAGATTTGGAGAGGATCTTTCTTCTTTTCCCATCTGTTTAAAAATGTTTGATAAAGAGCTTCTGGGTCAGCGATACTGTTTGCAGGAATGGCTCTAAACCAAGTTCTAACTGCTCCAGTGAGACTTTGAACAAATATTCTCATTCTTACATCATCAACATCTATTTTGTAAATTTAAAAATAATCGGTCATCTTTTTAGTATGTTGTTGTGCAGTGTAGGTACCAGAACCATCAAAAGGAGTGATTTTACTTTGGTAGTCTTGGGGCATAGCCCTTGGATTTCCTGGTAATACCAAAGGAGCATATATGTTTGCCATTGTAGGAGGTAGTGATGAAATAACATTTGGGGTTGGTCTGGGGGTGATGGATGGAGGAGTAGAAGGGGTGGTTTGAGGTTGAGATGTTTGAGGAAATGTTGATGAACTTGGAGAGGCTGAAGTGATCACAGAAAGATTTGGTGTTCCTTCAGAGGAAAGCTTAGATTGTACGGAGTTTCACAAATGTTTTTCAAGATGTGAAGTAACAAATTCAAGTTGTAAATCTTCAATAAATACTGGGTCTTCAACCAAGTGGGACAACTCATATTCAGAAAAGTTTACAAATAAAGAGGTTTCAGATTTCTCATCAAAAGGTTCATCCTCAAGGTAAATCCACTTCACAGGACAGGATATTGATCTATAGAGAGGCCGAGAACTACCAGAACTTTCTTGGCTCTCCTATATCCTAAGAATTTTGGGGATCAGATTAGGATTTTCAAACACAGGCAGTGGATTTGGATCAGGATTAGCCCTGGTGTAATGAGTCCTTTTTGAAGCCAGGTTTCTACGTGATTTTTTTTTTTGGTTTTTTGTCTAAATGGAATGAACAATACAACTTCAACAATTTCTTTAAGAGGTTTTAGATATTGGATTTAGATTTTCTTAAAGATTTATTTTAACTGATAAAGTGTTTGAAACCGAATGTTCAGTTCATAAACTAGACCAGAGATAGACTGAAGCAACATTTATTTACTTATGCAATTGCAGAGCGAGAGAATTTCAAATGCTACCTAGCTAACTTCAGGTCCGTCTGTAGTTTATAAAATAAAGAATAGTAATAAGAAAATTATTCAGGTCCCCAGTAGTGTCGCCACTATGTTATCACTCAGATTTTCCTTGAAATTGTTGGGAAGAGGAAAGAGGTCCGAGGTAACCACAAACCAACTTTTAGGTACAGAATCTAGCCAATCTATACCTAGAGAGGGCTTTGTCTTTAAGTTTTAGCTTTGTTTTTGAAAGACATTAGGCTAGTTATGAAATTTTAGGGATTTTGATTTTCTTTGGGTGATGGAATTAAATAACAGAGGGGTAGGACTGAGTAGTTTAAAACATTGGGCTAATGGAGTCAAATAAGATAGCTTAACTGGATTTAGTTTCTTAACAAGGGATGGTTTCACAAGGCAAGGTAATCAAATAGGGAACAGTTAAAGATCTAAAATGGATGGAATGGGCTTCAAAATGGATGAAGGGAAATTAAGAATCCTTCAACATATTCAAAAGAGGGAACTTGAATGATTATTAATAAAGAGAAAGTAAGAATTCACTGTTCATACTAGTTCAGAAGAAAACATTAAAAATAACAACGATTGAAAATAGATTGCACTTAAGCACTTTCTGAATTATTCTTTTTCGTTTATCATTCAGATATGAAACATAGATGGTATAATAAACAAGTATAAAGCTTTAGAACAAATGAGATAGAAGACTTATTGATCCTTTGTCTCACTCAAGAATCCTGTGAAAAGTCCTTTGTATTAATTCTTTATCCAACTAGCCATGAGAAATTTTTCCAACAACACTTTATTCCAAAATAATCAGTATTACAACAATGTCTAAGAATCCACCCTTCAATACTCTAATTGAGGAAGTATTTATACAAAAAATTATCAAAAATATCTCCTAACAGAGTGAGATATATTTTAGGATGACTCATGAATACGTTACAAGAAAAATAGAGACAGATGGTCTTGTAGATAAGAGAAAAGGTAACCGATGTTGTGCTATTCCTATTTTTATGAATGTGCTGGAGGTAGACCCTATGATTTGGCTTGCTGCTTTCTTCTTTGGTAACTCCGTGATAGCTGCTTAGTTTTTACTGATCCTCTTTACTTGTACTGATACACTTTGACCTGTTTGATCTCTGTTTATCCTTTTTATCATTACTTACTGTAGTAAATAATCAAAATTTATTAAAGGATATTTTTACAAAATATCTAACATCTCTTCCCACCATTGTGCTTCTGGTATTCTGGTTCTTTGAAGCTTTCTTAGGGTCTCATCACTCTCTGTGTATCTAAAAAAATTAGGCTAAATTGGAAATAAGTGCTTTACCTCATGTTCAAGATAAAACAAATTTTCCAGACTGTCATGAAGAATTTTTCCTGTGGGCAATGCTTTTTCTGATGATGAACTGGTTGATGAACTAGCCTGGTTGTCTGAATACCTATTCAATTTTTCAACATAGCTTTCATGGCTCATTAGTTTATCATGTGAAACTAAAGGACTTGGCAACCCTTTACTCTGCAAAATATCCAATCTCTTTGTAAAAGCATTGGCTGAATTCGAAATAAGTGCTTTACCTCATGTTCGAGATAAAACAAATTTTCTAGACTGTCATGAAGAATTTTGCCTATAGGCAACGCTTTTGCTGTTGATGAACTTGTCGATGAACTGGCCTGGTTGTCTGCATATTTATTCAATTTCTCAACATAGCTTTGATGACTCATTAGTTTTTCATGAGTAACTAAAGGACTTGGAAACCCTTTACTCTGCAAAATATAGAATCTTTTCGTAAAAGCATTAATTTCCTCCTGCATATCATGGCATCTTCTTTCTAGGTTTTGCATCATAATTCTTTTAGTAAAAACCTTTTTTAGCTCGAAAATTTTCCTTGTTCTGTCTTGAATGCCCAATTCCTCAAGCTAATATTTATTCTTGGTATTTAAAAACTGTATGAGCTCGTTGGCTTCTTCAGGCATATTCCCTAATTCTTCCCTTGCCTTTTGAACTTCTTCTAGAGCCAGTTTAACTAAATCATTTTGCTCATACATTATTTGGATTGATGGCCAAACATCATTTATTGATTGAGTGATGTTGGTCCAAAGAATTTCTTTGATTTCTTTCAAAGGTTTCTCCAATGTGAGATCCTTTTCTAATTCTTTCACCAATTTCTCTAACCTATTGATCTATCTTGTCTTTTCTGCAACATTTATTTTTGAGAGATCATACTTTTGTTCCATGGTAGTAAATTGTTCCTTTTCTTTCTGGAGCTCTGTAACTTGGAGCTTCAATTCCTCCATTTATTTTATTAGTTCTTTTGTGCTTAAATTGGAAGTGTTGACCTGATGACTGCCCTGTTGTTGATGTACCTGTGACTACTTCTGTTGTGGATGCTGGGATGTTTGGTGCCACTGTTGTCCCAAGTGTAGAAGGGACTGTTGTTGAGACTACTGGTATCACGTTGGGAGGTTGAGAGGTCGACTCTCCCTGCTTGTCCTTTAATGCTTTTTCAAGTTCTTATTCAGTCTCATTCAGTTGCTCATTAAGTTTTAAGAGCAAATCCATCAATTCTTCTTCAGATTTTTTCTTTATTACCTCAGTAGTTTGTGGATGCCTTGAAGGTGGTAGCTTTAATTGTTTCCTTAGGGCTGTAATATGATCATATTTATTTTTTATAAAGGCTTCTATAGCCTTAACATCTTTGGGATTATTAACCAATCCAATCATTATTTCTTCCAAAGCTTTTATTCTCTTGTCCTTGGCCTGGGAGGAAGCTTTTTCAAGATGCAGTTGAGCAGTTGTATTATCCAAGGAACTTTTTAATCTTTGGACCATCATTGACTTACCAGTCAAGGTTGAATAAATCATCTCTCCATTTTTTTTATGTAGTTCAATCTAATCCAAAGGATGAATATCTTTTTCCATAACTTCAAAATTGGTTCTAACATAATCTACTGTTGTTTGAGGCTGCTGCACTTTAGGCTTGAAATGACTCATCACCATTTTACCCTGCTGGATGTCATAGGCTGACATCAATCTCTATTGATTTTTGGGGGCCATCTTTAAATATTGATTATAAACTTGAAGTCTTAACGGATCATTTCTGGCTTTTATGTTTATAAATTTCTTCTTAATAACCCAAGCATCCTTTACTGGTGGTCTAAAGGAAGATACCTCTGCACTTTGTTGTCTTTCTAGATCTTTTCTCTGTGAGTTGGTGGATGTCCCACTGACTGTAAATTTTTGTTGGCTATCTAATCCTTTCCTCTGAATGTCAATGGTCTCTTCAAAAAATTATTCTTCTGAGAGAGGATTTAATCTTTGCCTTTTGACACCAAGATGCTCTGAAGGTCCACTGATAGGGTTAGCCATTTCTGCGTCTCTCTTTTCACTTTTTTCTTCATTGAGAGGAGTTTGCAAGATTGAAATTTCTGCCACATTGATCTGAGTGGGAGAAAACTATACTTGGGCCTGTTCCTTGGAAGTTTTAGGCTGCTTCGACATTGTGAATTGCTCTGTGACCTATGTAATAGTCTCTTTTTCTTTACCTTTTGATGTTACTATGGCTGGTGCATTGGTTTCCTGCAAAAGGTGTTGAGAATTCCAGCAGAGGAAGGGCCAATTCCTGGTCTTTGTACCTGCCCAAAAGAATCCAGGTCAAGTATTTTCTCAAGATATTTCATAAATTCTCAACATTGACCTATTCACTATCCTTTTCTACTAAGGTCCATTCCATCCATTCATCCATATTTGCAAATTGTTCAATCTCTGGAATCCTATGGTGAAGGTATGGTGACATTCTGTTTTTCATTCTCCTATCACATATAAAGTTGTTAGGGTCATAAGGCACCCACCAAAATTTTTTTTGCAACTTGAGATAATCTTCTAGAATTCTTTTTGCTTCTTTCCCTGCATCCCTAGTATTACAGACAAAAGGGCCTAATTGACTCTTGATTCTGAGCTGAGGTTTCTTCTTGGCATTAGAAAAATGGAATATGTCTGAATTTATCATTTTTCTGAAGTATTCTAAGGCAAAGAGCCTCATCGGAACATACTTTGGTAGCTTGAAAGGACAGAGCTCACATCCATATTTCCTAATTTCTGTATGATTCTGGTATAGGTACCAATCACCTATCCTCTATTGCTTGGAAAGTTGGAGGATTTTCTTCATATCACTATTGACCCTAGGAGGGGAAACTTCTGTCAATAAGGTGGTTGCTAGGTGAACAAATAGGTCAATGATTTCATTGTAAGAGTAAGGGGACTCAAAGGAATTATGGAATATTGTAGACCAGAAGATTACAGACCTTGGATTTCCTTTGGTGTCAAGTTTCTTGACAGGGAAGGGGAAATTCTCTGACTGATAATAAAGCATAAGATGGTATATGAAAGTAGAGTATTTGAATACTCTTTCATTTTCTAGTCTCATGAACTGGTCATCAATATTATCAGCAATGTAAGAAGCAAAGTCATATTTGACAGCAGGGGGTTGTCCAGGAGTAAAAATTGACGACAACACTAGGGTTAACTTATCAACGTATTCACTAGTGTCGAATCTCATTACTGAAGATATCATATTTAGTATGAGTCTACCCATATCTGTGAAAAAGGTATATCCATAAGGAGGGGGGCCTTTGGGTTGATGCTCTTGTAGCATAAAAGTTTGACAGAGGCGATTCAATTCTTCTTGGACTAAATTTGTGGATTTTTCAAGTAAATCTCCCATGGAAAGGGGAGTCAAGGCTTGACCAGGATAAAAATGTAACATTTCATTGATGGATTGAGTAGTTATTGGGAAAATAATGGTTTGACTTGGGGACATGACTGCTCGTTGATTAGGATCATAATTGGCATGGCAGTGATAAATTATTTTAGGAAAAACATGAACTGAGGGTTAAAGATACATAGGAAGATTGGATTCTCACAGTCCCAAAATATCAGAGCCATTCAAATAATTATCTCTACATTGGCAAAAGATTCTGAGAGGATTTTCACTAAGGATGAGGTCCTTTATCTGGAAATCCCTATCCGCTAGAGGTAGATAGTCTAATTCTTTGTGGGGGGCATTCAGAGGTGCAACATTCAAAGCCACAGGGGTTTCCATTTATGGTTCTTGTAGATTCAGAAAGTAATTTGGGTTTTTAGAGGAAAAATGGGAAAAATTACAAGTCTGGGAACATATGGAGTTAAATAACGAGGAATTGTACTATTTTTTAGTCTTTTTCTATGGAATTAAATAAAAAACTAAGACTTGCAGGTTTCGACAAAAACTGGATAAATACCTGTTTCTAGGAAATGACTAGTGATGAAAACAGGTGTAGGCAATTGCTGACAGGTTCTGGACTGGTTCGGCTATAAGTTTCTTAGCAAGGTGGTGGTTGGAAATCTTGGACAGTTGGCTTTGACGTTCTTTGCATGGGAACACTGGTCGCAGCACAGAATAATGAAAATGACGTGTATTTGTTTGTTTTATTCACAAAGTCAAGGTTGGCAGGGGTTTTTATTTTTCGAGTGGATGACGTACGCAGGAAAGGGTTTTTCGTATGCAAAGGGCGGTAAGCGGTATGTATCGCACCGCTTTTGGGGATGGGTGGTATTCAGTCGGGAGCCAGCGATTCCATACATCTCGTGACGCGTGGCGAAGCACTGTTCGCAAAACCGCTCCATGATCGCATGTTAACTTTCAGTCGTGGAGGGGATGTGATATGGACGAAGGCCATTGGATGTGGGGTGTTTAATCAGATGGCTGTTGGGGAGGCGAGATGACGGGTGTTTAATAAGTGCGGGCCCAACATAGTTAAAGATTTTAATTATATCGGGAGGAATATGATTGGTGGGGTAAGTTATTAATTAACCGTGAGGGTTAATTAATCCTTTTTTAATGTGGCGGGCGGTCGGGGCTCTTAATTAGTTATAGATTTAACTAATTAATCCCAATTAACACAGTATTATGGTTATATTTCAACCAAAGGGGCAGGATATATAATATTTGGGAGTTTCATATAATTATAATAATACGGGAATGGGTTGATTTATGTAGGGAATTAAATAATAATGTTAAAAGTTAATATGTGAAAGTGAATGAAAAGCGCTAAGTAAAAAACATTAGGATTATGTATTTAACTTATGCTTGAATGAAAAAGGGTTTTTAATGGGATATTGTGCAATTTTCCTAAGTAAAATAGGATTTTACTTAGGAAAATATTTTTGGAAGTAAATCAATGACTTATGGATGGTTTTAAGTACTTAGGCTTTTTAAATTATTGGGCCGAGGGTCCGGTCCCTCCAAAAGTCAAGGAAATGCCTTGAGCCCCTCTAATTTTCAAATGACTTAGTACTTGAGGGAAATTAGTGAAATTTTAGGGAAAAATGAGAAGGGAAGTTAATCATTTGACTTTGTTTTGCTTGAAATTCCTTCAATGTAATGTCTGCCTTTAACTTATGATGAAAGTAAAGATTAACACATTTAGAGTCATTATCCATCACATGTAATTCTGCAACATCATCTACCTACCCTACCTACTTTAACCTAGCATTTTTTCTTCTTTATTAGGGTGCACTTAGACTGGAAAACCCTTATCACACTTTCTTTTCTTTTGCATGTAGAAATCTATCTAAGTCTAACCTTATTACATCCAAGGGCTCAGATTAAGCTGTTGAAATCCTTTTATTTACTCTACCTATCTACTTATCTGCCAAGATTAAACAGTTTGGTTAGATTTTACTGTCTATCTCTAAAACATAAAATTCAAACATGAACAAGCCAAGCTTAAGCTGTTTGATTGTTCGTCAATTGTGGCATAAGATACAAGTTGCACACAATTTGTTTATTACGTAAGAGCAAAAGGTAGTGGCATTTAGACTTACACACTTTCCTTGGCCTTTCTTTTGGTGGGGTTCATTTTCTTTTACTTTTTTGGCCATTTTTATTCATTTCACCCTTTGACTTTTATTTTACGGTATACCCTCTTTACATTTTTTAAATTTTTTGATTTTTTGAGAATATGGAAAACTTTGCAACAAGGAAAGGTATGAACATATTACATAGCCCATCAAGTCAATCATGATATATGACACCTATTGGTATAGGAGCATAACACTGGCTCCACTTGGGGATGGATTTTCCTGGTGAAAAGTCAAGAACAACAGGTCAGTTGTCCTCAAAATGATTTTGGTTGAACTATGGAATCTTCTTCTACTTGTTGTTTTTTTGTATGTATGACAGTGATACTTCTGAAGCTCAGGGCCTTCTCTTCGGGCTTCAACTCGAGCAAGTTACTATCCAATCAAAACTGTGACATTTCAAAGGATATATTATGTACACGTTAAAAAATAAGGATATCCTAATAAGTAGGATCAAAGTAATGTTTCAACATTCGACCATTGACTGGCCTGTCTTTAGTTTCTGTACCATCCAAGTTTTTCAAAAAATATGTATTGTTTCCTTGTAAGGCATGGATAATATAAGGTCCTTTCCACAGGAAGTCAAACTTCCCATGTTTTCCCTTATCCTCTCTTCTGGAATCCCATCTTAATACTTTGTTTCCAAGTTAAAAATATTCTGCCTTGGTTATTTTATCAAATATCTTCTTCAAGTTCTCCTGCAATATATGGGATCTTTGATATACTTCTTCTCTGGTCTGCTGCAGATTGATGGTCTGGTTTATTCTCCTTTGAATATCATTAGGTTCAGCCTGAGCTTCTTGAAGTAATTTCATTACAGGAACTCCTAAATATGAAGGAAATACAACCTCCATGCCATAGAATAACTCATAAGGACTAGTCCCAATAGATTTTTTGGTGGTGAGTCTGTCTGCCCATAGTGAATTTGTAAGTTTCTTGTGCCAATTTTTTTATTTTGCTCCAATAATTTCTTAATAATCTTAATGAGACTCTTGTTGGAGGACTCACCAGTCCATTACCTTGAGGGTAATAGGTTATGGAATGACTTAAGGTGATATGGTATTTTTTACAGAAACTTATCATCTTCTTGGATTTGAAGGCAGCAACATTATCAGTTATGATTTTATCAGGACAGCGAAATCTAGATAATATGTTGGTTTCTACGAATCCTATGATCATGGTGTCATTGGATTGTCTGCAAGGAATTGCTTCTATCCATTTGGTGAAATAGTCTGTGGCAGTGAGGATCCATTTATGTTGGCCAGAAGAAGGAGGATGGATTTCTCCAATGAAGTCCAGGCCCCATTGTTGGAAATGTTTTTCAGTGGAAATTGGTTTCAGGGGTAAAGGTAATAGATTGCTCTTGCCTTCAAAAATTTGACATTTATGGAAAGCAGTGACAAATTTCTTTACATCAGTGAACAAGGTTGGCCAATAAAATCTAGCCCTTAGGATCTTGTCTGCAGTTGATTTCCAGTAAAGGTGTCCACCACAGTCTCCTGCATGAAATTCTTGGAGAGCCTTGTTAGCTTCATCTTTTAATAAACAATTCAATAGAATACCTTCATGAATTTTCCAAAAAATAACATTATCTAAAATACAAAACTTTGAAGATGTCATCTTTAAAAACCTTTTCTTTGTTCTGGATAACCCTAGAGGAGCTTGCAGGTTTAATAGTAGATAAATGATATCAGCATAGCAAGGTGAATCTAAGAAGGCCTGGCTGATTTGTGGAGTCGCCATCTCCTGTTCGTCATCCAGTTCATTAATGTCCAAGGCTTGAAAATTTTTTTCTGTCATGAGTTTGGCTAATCCCTGTCCTTTTGTAAGATTTGTAGGTTTTATTTCAATATCATACTCTAATATGGTAGCAATCCATTTACCTCTTTTGCCCTCAATTCCATACTGGGTTAAGATGTCTTTGACAACAGAATTTGGTACATAGGCTATCACATGGGAATACAATATGTGTTGGAAATGTTGTCATTGATGGCAAAGGAGATGGCAAAGGAAGAACACCTGAGGCAGCAACAAGGCAAAGGAGATGGCAAAGGAAGAACACCTGATGCAACAAAAGGAGAATTAAGGAGTAGCATCAGTCAAGGAGCAGATGAAACAAAGAGAGCATAAGACAAGTAGCTGAGGAATGAGATAGAGTGATGAGGAACAATTATTTTAGTGGGAAGACTGTGAAGCACTGTTGGGGAGAATACATCAATTCATTCTGCAGAATTAAATCAAGATGAGGAACAGAACTCTGGTAACATAGCGGAGTTCGAAGTTGAGGAAAAGAACTGTTGAATTGAAGGCGTAGAAGATCGGAGCCTCATAGGATGTGCTACAAGTATAACAGGTGGAGTGGATTCTATATACGCAATAGAGAAAGGAGCACAAAGAAACTAAGACAACAGATATAGCAGAAAGGAAGAGACAAAGAAGTAAAAAAGGCAGCAAAGGAGGCAGTGTTGAAGCAGAAACAGGCAGAGGCACAGCGAAGAATAGAGGCAGGGCAACAAAAAGAAGCAAAGGCAGAGGCAGAGCGACAGGAGCAGCAGAGGCAGAGGCAGAGCCGTTATAAAATTCTGAGAATCGCTTAACTCCAGCGGCAATACAATGCATATAATACAGAACCATATTCTGGGAATCGCACACTCCAACCGGCGTTATACATATAATATAACACAAACTTATTCCGGGAATCGCTTCACTCCAGCGGAAAAAATATATATAAACATATATGTGCAGTGCATCACATAAACAAAGATCCAAGGCATTTATATTATGGAGCGCATAAAAAAAAGTTTGATAAGGTGGGACCCCTCCCCAATCGCAATCGAAGAAAAGGTTCAATCGGCGGAGTTTTGTTATGTGCTCCGATTAAAGGCCGGACCCGATTGAGCTATATGCCACAGTTTATTGCTAATCGCATCCGAGTTCCCAATCGCATCGGAATTGGTCAATCGCATCGGAGAACATGTGAGTTGTGATTGCGATTGGAAGTCTAGACCCAATGGAGGTATGAATTATAATTCAAACATGTTTGAAGTCCTGTCCCAATCGCATCGGCAAAATACAATGAACAGTGGTCAATCGCAACACATATTAAAAGACTTGCGATTGCGATTAAGAGTTCGGACCCGATGGGTGTATTAACGATGGTGTATATATATTTGAATTCCAGCTAATCGCATCGGAACTTTCCAATTGATCGCAATTCCTTTGTAATATGCTCCGATCAAGTGGTGGACCCGATGGCATTATACGATGGATTTAATAGGTTCAATCGCATCCGGAATCTCAATCGCAATCGTAACTCTCCGATTGATCGCATGAATTTGTAAAACGCTGCGATTGAAGTGGCGGACCCGATCCAGTTATAAGCGGGAGTTGATATATGCAAATCGCATCCGTGTTCTGATCCCCCGATTGCATTTGATTGAAGCCCGGACCCGATGGGCTTATTAACTAATATTAACAAGTGTTTGAGTTCCAGTTCTAATCGCAAATGGAAATTTGTGAAGGCGCTGTTATATATAAATATATATATATAAAAATTTGTTGCGATTGTATTAAAACATGCTGCGTGGTCTGTAGACCCACGGGCCTTAGCTTAACGGGAGGGCGATTATTAATGTAATACAATTGTAATATATGTATGTTCCGGCCTGCGGAACTCGCCACATCAACAAGACACTTGCTGCGTGTAAAGGATGGAATTACAGTCAGCAGATTCATTTATATATAAAGCGCTGGTATAAAAATAAAATAAAAATGCAGTTTATAAATTCAGGAGTTACGCAGCAGCCATAAACAGAAAGGCATACAGAGAAGAGAAAGGGACAAAGAGACAGTTAGAGAAAAGACAAATGCGCAACAAGCCAAGAGACAAAATGAGTGAGTTGGAGTTCACATTGTAATTTGAATGTAAATGTTTTAATTGTTTTTATTGTTTGTGATGCATTGGCAAGTCTCCGGAAGAGAGCAAATATCCCACTGTAATATTAAAATAAGCACCTACAGTTACATTTTTCTGAGTAAGCTGAAAAGAGATGAGAAGGCAGAAGGCAAAGAGACATGACTGTCCATTTCGAATTCCCAGAAGAATACAAATAGTCATGAAGCTATCTTGTATAAAAAGGGGGTAATATCCAAGAGGAGAGATTGATGAAAATAGAATGAGAAGAGGAGAGAGTGTGCAGCAGAATTGAAGATAGTTGAAGAAAATAAGCAAGCTGCAAGAAGAATGTGAATAAGGAGGAGCTGAGCAAAGAAGAAGAAGGGGCTGAGCAGAGATGATGCAGGGCTGATATAAGAGTTGATGAACAACAGAGAAGAAGGTACAAAATAGAGCTGATATCCAAGGTAAATCAGCAAGTGTTTTTCTTTTGAAAGAGTAAGGAAGTTGGAGCTTCCCTATCAAGTTGTAGCTTGATAGATGTCAGTTGTAGCTGACTGAGGTAAGAGCCTCTTGTAGGTTGGTGCCTGCAGAAAATAGATGGGAGTTGGTGCTTCCACATCAATTTGTAGCTTGATAAAATGTTAGTTGTAGCTGACTGAGGTTGGAGCCTCCTGTAGGTTGGTGCCTGCAGAAAATTGATGGGAGTTGGAGCTTCCTTGCAAGTTGTAGCTTGCATAATTGAGGATAGAGCCTCCTGTAGGTTGGTGCCTGCAGAAAACAGTGGTGAGAGGGAGTTGGAGCTTGCCTTTGCATCACAACAATAATAAGATGTGGTTTTCTCCCTTTATGGGTTTCCACTTATATCTGGTGTCTCTGTGCATGATGTTTATGTGTTGATGTGATTTATCTCATCTGCTTAATACGTGCTGCTCTCATATTCAATCTACTATTACATTAACAAATCTATTTGATAGTAATACTTGTTGCTCACATATTAAGTTGACCATGAAATGAAGGTGTAAATAAGATTTAAAAGAAAAGTTTTAAAAGTCCATGTATGTGTTAAACTGATTCACCCCCCCCTCTCAGTTTAACTAAGGGTTCAACAATTTGTATCAGAGCCAGTTCCTTTGGTGTAAGCTTAATAGCTTGAAGGAGATCTGGTTGAGTCATGGACTATCAAAATGTACCTATGCTAAATACAACTAACTTTCCTGAATGGAGAGATAAGGTTAAGACAAGATTTATGGCTGATGATCCAGAGGTATGGAAGCTTGTTTGTGATGGTTACTGCACAGAATCACCCACAGTGAAAGAACAACAGAGGAATGCTAAGGCAAAATGTGTGATATATGACAATCTTCATAACAAGGACCTTGAGTTGATAATGGATTTAACCTCTGCAAAAGAAATCTGGGATAGACTGCACTTCATACATGGAGTAGACACTAAGGACTGCACTGACAAGAAGGATAAGAGAATTAAGAAAAAGAGAAATTCATGTCAAAAAGAAGATTCTCAATCAAATGAAGTACCTGCTAGCATGAATGGTAGTAAGAACCATGAAGAAATTGCAGCTGAAGAAAGGGCCAAACTTGACACTGCTTTGACTGAAATAGAAAGATTGAAGAATGAAAACAAATACCTTAAGACAGTGATGCAAATATGTGATGAGAGAGAATTTGAAGATAAGAAAGAAATTGTTGGCCTAAAGACACACCTTGAAGAAGCAAGGAAGATAGAAGACACTCTGCTGCAACAAATGAGAAAGAAAAGTCAGGAATGTGAAATATTGGAAGAAGAAGTGATGAGCCTAAGAAAGAACTTAGAAAAAGCCCAAAGAGAACTACTAATGAATACACCTCTAATGAAAAGCTCTAGACAGTTGGACCAAATTCTCAATGCTCAAAGACCACCTCACATAAAGGCTGGGATAGGATATGAAGGGGAAACCAACAAGTCCAAGATTGAAGATAAAAGGAATGTCATTTTTGTAAAGGCAACAAAGGAAGATGAAGCATCTCAGAAGATTCCCACTGAAGAAGAAGCTAGCAAGAACAAGATTTGTAAAGAAACAAACATAACCAAGCAACAACATGAGAAGACAAAGAATGAAGGGATGAAACAATCAGCTACTAAAGGCTCACATGCTCCTAAGGATGAAGTGAATAAATTTGGAAGTTGTCAAAGGAGGTTTTTTCCTCCTATGAAAAATAGCACATGTTTCTCTTGTCATAAACCAGGACATAATGCAGCACAATGTAAGAGAAGGTCTATCAACTCCAAACAGCAAAAGATGCAGCAAAAGAGAAGAACCCCTCAAGAAAGCAAAGGGAAAAGACAATCTTCCACCAGGTATACAAATCATTTCCATGGCTACTGTTATGCATGCAATGAATTTGGACATAAATATGTTGATTGTAAATTATGTTCAAACAGGGGAATGAAATATTATACATCAGCTCAAATGCACCTTGGTCAAATAAGATGTTATGTATGCCTCAAGCGTGGTCACAAAGCTAAAGACTGTAAACTACCATATATATTAAAGAACTCTAGACAGATGATGAAATCCAATCCAATGAAACAAAAATATGAATCAGAAAGGAGTGCAGACATTATGATGAACCCCAATAGAGTATGGAAAGAAAAGAGAAAAGGGGAGCCTATCATCTTAATAACATAATAAATCCGCCATAGTCTCGGGGGGAGCTGCTCTAGGAAGCAAAGCAAAAATTCATCTAGTGACAAATATGAAGCAACATCCCAGGGGGAGAGAAGTTCATATATTTACCCCATGAAAGTAGTCTAAGAAGATCTCCTTGGAATGATAACAGCTATGAGATCAGTAAGAGAAAGGAAGTTTCTCTAACAGAGATCTATGGAAGAAGAAGACCATCTAAAACTCACAATAGTCAGCAAAATTGTTAGAAGGAGAACAGAGGCAGCAAAGGCATTTGACTAGTTAAATCCTGTGACGAGAATTCCATATGAATGAGACCCTGTAGCAGAATATTTATAAGAAATGCATAAGAAACCTCTGCATAAGAATAATCGAAACCGTGTTATGTATGGTGGAAATCAGCAAAGGTTATGTATGGTGCAAGGGTTGTGAATGGTGAAGCGGAACCATAGTCAAATGCGCAATGTGAATGGTGGAGCGAAACCTTCGTGAGTGGGTTCGAATCATTATAATATACTGAAAAACGACTATTTAATAAAGAAGACCGGAACCTTGGTGAAACATTGTAGCAAAACCACTTATGGTTTTCGGATTATTTCGCACCACTTTTGGTACGGAGGTAGTATTATCTAGAGGGCTAGCGATTCCATAAGATTGTTGACACGTGGCATAGGTGGTATTGGAAGCCACCGTTTAACCTGCGATTTCGCAAGTTAACGTCAGTACTGGGACACCGAGCGGAATTTCTCAAGACCGTTGATTTGAAAAGGGGACATCCGGCGGTGACTATTCGATGAAGATACACGAAGTTTAATAAAAGTGCGCGGAAGATAGAGGAGGTACGGTGCATAGGTGGGCTAGTCCGAAAGTCTTATTATAAAGTTTGTTTTTCAAAGCATGGAGTATTAATACAAGGTCGGGCGGCGAACTATAAAGCGAGTGGTATATTCAAATCTTCAAAGGTTTGTTATGAAGTCTGGTTGCGATTATTAAAAAGGCATCAAGAAGCCATGGTAACAGTTGAATTGGTATATAAAGCAATGTTTAAAGCAGTAGTGATTCTGGAACTGTCATAGAAAATAAAATGCAGTGACATTCTTTCAAATCAGGATGACAAAATAAGTAGCAGGTTAATGATGCCAAGATCAGATTTAGTATATTGATGATTGTTGGTGTGAACAGTGGGAATATCAATAGTGGAAACTATGGGTTCATGTGCAAGCTAAAATGAAATCTCTGCATGGTTTATCAAGGTAATATCAATTGGTACTAGGTACAGGTCGCATATCTATCAATAGAATATCAAGAGTTATCATGGAACAACAATATGATACAGGTCCTCAAGATCAAAGAACTATGGCAAAAGAACCTCAAGCACAAAGGATTTGCAGGGGTTGTTTTGGAAGAGTGTGTAAGCAGTGAAAGTCATTAGTCTCTTATATTGAAAGATATTGCCTATCCTCACAATAAGTTGTAAGCTCTGGTGTGATTCATTTATTTACAATAACAACAAGGACCTTTCAGTCTTTAAGTGTATTATCCCTGTCAGCAGTTTAGCACAGATTACCAACAATAGGCAGTACAGGTGAACCACAACAATAGAAGATATATTGGCATCATCACAACGGAATATATTTTGACTACAGATGTCTATTGCAGAAGAAGACATATTCCATCTGCAATCTTCCTCAACAGAAATATATTGGCACACTACATCAGATATAGACCAAAGTATAGTTGAAGCAAGCCTAATATGTCACTCGGAGCATTCACAATCTTTAAGTCTTGATCCAATGATGCATCTCTTATTATACAAGTCTAATTATAGCTGTCATTACTTTGGAATGATATTGACTTAATGTGTATATACAAGTTAAAATATTCTCAAAAGTGTTCTCTCAACAAATATTGTACACCAGTATAGAGCAGCATGGTACAAAGTCAGAAGAAGAATGCCTAAACACATCTCAAAGAGAGAAAATGAAAAGATAGAATATACACTAAGAAATGTGCAACCCTTTGCCATTGATGTCAAAGGGGGAGGAAAAGCAGGTAATAGAAGAAAGGGTCTTCTAAAAGAAGCTATACAGAGGAAGACTTGGAGGAAGCATTGGATTATTGGTGGATGTGTTGCCATCAATGCCAAAGGGGGAGACTGTTGGAAATGTTGTCATTGATGGCAAAGGAGATGGCAAAGGAAGAACACCTGAGGCAACAACAAGGCAAAGGAGATGGAAAAGGAAGAACACCTGAGGCAGCAAAAGGAGAATTAAGGAGTAGCATCAGTCAAGGAGCAGATGAAACAAAGAGAGCATAAGACAAGTAGCTGAGGAATGAGACAGAGTGATGAGGAAAAATTATTCTAGTGGGAAGATTGTGAAGCACTGTTGGGGAGAATACATCAATTCATTCTGCAGAATTAAATCAAGATGAGGAACAGAACTCTGGTAACGTAGCGGAGTTCGAAGTTGAGGAAAATAACTGTTGAATTGAAGGCGTAGAAGATCGGAGCCTCATAGGATGTGCTACAAGTATAATAGGTGGAGTGGATTATATATACGCAATAGAGAAAGGAGCACAAAGAAACTAAGACAACAGATATAGCAAAAAGGAAGAGACAAAGAAGTAAAAAAGGCAGCAAAGGAGGCAGTGTTGAAGCAGAAACAGGCAGAGGCACAACGAAGAACAGAGGCAGGACAGCAAAAAGAAGCAGAGGCAGAGGCAGAGCGACAGGAGCAACAGAGGCAGAGGCAGAGCCGTTATAAAATTCCGAGAATCGCTTAACTCCAGCGGCAATACAATGCATATAATACAGAACCGTATTCCGGGAATCGCACACTCCAACCGACGTTATACATATAATATAACACAAACTTATTCCGGGAATCGCTTCACTCCAGCGGCAAAAATATATATAAACATATATGTGCAGTGCATCACATAAACAAAGATCCAAGGCATTTATATTATGGAGCGCATAAAATAAAGTTTGATAAGGTGGGACCCCTCCCCAATCGAAATTGGAGAAAAGGTTCAATCGGCGGAGTTTTGTTATGTGCTTCGATTAAAGGCCGGACCCGATTGAGCTATATGCCACAGTTTATTGCTAATCACATTGGAATTGGTCAATCGCACTGGAGAACATGTGAGTTGCGATTGCGATTGGAAGTACGGACCTAATGGAGGTATGAATTATAATTCAAACATGTTTGAAGTCCTGTCCCAATCGCATCGGCAAAATACAATGAACAGTGGTCAATCGCAACACATATTAAAAGACTTGCGATTGCGATTAAGAGTTCGGACCCTATGGGTGTATTAACGATGGTGTATATATATTTGAATTCCGGCTAATCACATCGGAACTTTTCGATTGATCGCAAGTCCTTTGTAATATGCTCCGATCAAGTGGCGGACCCGATGGCATTATACGATGGATTTAATAGGTTCAATCGCATCCGGAATCTCAATCGCAATCGGAACTCTCCGATTGATCGCACGACTTTGTAAAACGCTGCGATTGAAGTGGTGGACCCGATCCAGTTATAAGCGGGAGTTGATATATGCAAATCGCATCCGTGTTCTGATCGCAATCGGAACTTTTCTATTATGCGCCCCGATTGCATTTGATTGAAGCCCGGACCCGATGGGCTTATTAACTGTGATTAACAAGTGTTTGAGTTCCAGTTCTAATCGCAAACGGAAATTTGTGAAGGCACTGTTATATATAAATATATATATATATATATATATATATATATATATATATATATATATAAAGTTTTTGCGATTATATTAAAACATGCCGCGTGGTCTGTAGACCCACGGGCCTCAGCTTAACGGGAGGGCAATTATTAATGTAATACAATTGTAATATATGTATGTTCCGGCCTGCGGAACTCGCCACATCAACAAGACACTTGCTGCGTGTAAAGGATTGAATTACAGTCAGTAGATTCATTTATATATAAAGCGCTGGTATAAAAATAAAATAAAAATGCAGTTCATAAATTCAGGAGTTACGCAGCAGCCATAAACAGAAAGGCATACAGAGAAGAGAAAGGGACAAAGAGACAATTAGAGAAAAGACAAATGCGCAGCAAGCCAAGAGACAAAATGAGTGAGCTGGAGTTCACATTGTAATTCGAATGTAAATGTTTTAATTGTTTTTATTGTTTGTGATGCATTGGAAAGTCTCCGGAAGAGAGCAAATATCCCACTGTAATGTTAAAATAAGCACCTACAGTTACATTTTTCTGAGTAAGCTGAAAAGAGATGAGAAGGAAGAAGGCAAAGAGACATGACTGTCCATTTCGAATTCCCAGTAGAATACAAATAGTCATGAAGCTATCTTGTATAAAAGGGGGTAATATCCAAGAGGAGAGATTGATGAAAACAGAATGAGAAGAGGAGAGAGTGTGCAGCAGAATTGAAGATAGTTGAAGAAAATAAGAAATTTGCAAGAGGTCAGAGAGTGTGAATATAGAGAATGTTGAGTATGAAGAATTGAGGAGAAAAGAAGAGAAGAAGGAAGGGCTGAGCAGATATGATGCAGGTCTGATATAAGAGTTGATGAACAACAGAAGAGAAAGTACAGAACAGAGCTGATATCCAAGGTAAATCAGCAAGTGTTTTTCTTTTGAAAGAATAAGGAAGTTGGAGCTTCCCTATCAAGTTGTAGCTTGATAGATGCCAGTTGTAGCTGACTGAGGTAGGAGCCTCCTGTAGGTTGGTGCCTACAGAAAATAGATGGGAGTTGGTGCTTCCACATCAAGTTGTAGCTTGATAAAATGTCAGTTGTAGCTGACTGAGGTTGGAGCCTCCTGTAGGTTGGTGCCTGCATAAAATTGATGGGAGTTGGAGCTTCCTTGCAAGTTGTAGCTTGCAGAATTGAGGATAGAGCCTCCTGTAGGTTGGTGCCTGCAGAAAACAGTGGTGAGAGGGAGTTGGAGCTTGCCTTTTCATCACACAACAATAATAAGATGTGGTTTTCTCCCTTTATGGGTTTCCACTTATATCTGGTGTCTCTGTGCATGATGTTTATGTGTTGATGTGGTTTATCTCATCTTCTTAATACTTGCTGCTCTCATATTCAATCTGCTATTACATTAAAAAATCTGTTTGATAGTAATACTTGTTGCTCACATATTAAGTTGACCATGAAATGAAGGTGTAAATAAGATTTAAAAGAAAAGTTTTAAAAGTCCATGTATGTGTTAAACTGATTCACCCCCCCCCCCCCTCTCAGTTTAACTAAGGGTTCAACAATATGTAGACTCTAAAATCTTTAATGGCTTTTACAAGTGAAAAAACTTGTTTTTCCATGATGTTGTATTTTAATGATGCATCCCTTAGTTCTTTACTAAAAAAGGCTATGGGTTTCTCACATCCTTGATCATCCTTTTGTAATAAAACAGTTGCTATAGTGTGTTCTGATGCAAATGAAAATATTATGAAGTCTCTATCAAATTGTGGACTTGTAAGGACCGGAGTTTTGGTCAAAGCCATTTTAATTTCTTAAAATGCTTGTTTGGATTCTACTGTCCATTTAATACTTGAATCCTTTTTTAACATATTGTTAAGCAATCTAATTAGTTCAGCTAAGCTAGATATGAATCTTCTCAAAAAAATTATTTTTCCTAGGAAAGCTTGAAGTTCTTTGACATTTCTAGGATGAGGTATCTGCAGTATAGCTTCTATTCTAGCAGGATCAATTCTAATGCCATCTTTGGATATGATATGGCCCAAAATTTTACCTTCCTCTAGACCAAACAAGGACTTCTTTGGATTCAAAGAGATACCATATTTTCTATATTTTAGGAATACTTGTCTGAGATGGTCTAAATGATGCTGATCTGATTTAGAAAAAACAGTTAAATCATCCAGATATATAACGATAAAATCATGAATTTCTTTTGCAAATGCGATGACCATTGCTCTTTGGAAGGTTGCTCCTGCATTTTTAAGTCCAAATGTCATTTTAACATACTTTAATGTGCCCCATGGTGTTGTGAAAGCCTTTTTTTCCTGGTCATCAGGATGAACCAGAATCTGGTTATATCCTTAGAACCCATCTAGAAGTGAAATACTAGAAGCACCTACTACCCTTTGTAAAATGTGATCCATCTTGGGTAAAGGGTAATTATCCTTCAAAGAAACCTTATTTACATTTCTTAAATCAACACATAATCTGATTTCTCCAGTTTTCTCCCTAGTAGGTACTAAATTAGACACCCACTCTGAAAACCTTATGGGAGCAATTATCCCTGCTTCATACATACGTTTGATTTCTTTTTCAATTAAGGGCAGCAGTACAGGGTTAATTCTTCTGAGTTTCTATTTGAATGGTTTCTGATTTTCTTTCAAAGGTATTGTATGCTGAATTGTGGAGGTTTCATATGATTTCAAGTCTTCATAGCTCCAGGCAAAGACATCCTGGAATTCTCTCACTAATTCAAAATATTTTTGTTTTTGTTGAGGGGGCAAAGATTTAGATAACTTTATCATTTTTGGATTGTCTTCGGTTCCCAAGTTATATTCCTCAATATCTGCTTTTAATGGTTCCATCTTAGGTTTCTTTGGAATATCGTTAGAATCAAAGAGATCTTCCACAGGAGTTAATCCTTTAGGAAAATGATTGTCTTTTAAATTAATAACCTCAGATTCTCCTTCCAGAATCTCATCAACATCCATTTGTTTAAGGTCCTGCATGTATTTGTTGGTGAAATTTGTTGGATGAAGCATTTGAATTTCAATTTCTTCTAAAATTTCCGTTTCTTGCTCATTTGTTTGATCAAATTCAATGACTGTATGTTAGAAAATGCTTTATCTAAAGTCAGGAAATTGTTAATCTGCTCATCACTTGCAAAAACTTGGCAATTCTTAAAATTTTCAGGTATGGCTGGTCTATGTCTAATCTCAGCTTTGAACTGATGATTAGGTTCGAATGGTAATTTATAGGTGCTGGAAAAAATTGCTAGACTATGGGCGTGCAAGTTTTGTTTTCTTGGGATTTTAGCAAGCTGAGCTTGCAGAAAAGTATTGAGTATCTCTACAACTGTTCCTCTATATTCTCTCAGTCTAGGATCATTTGTTAGAAAGTGTCCTTTGATCTGTTGAATGATTAAATCATAATCTCCTATGACAAATACTCTAATTGCCCCTAATCTTTTGACAATTTTAAGACCTAGCAAAAGAGCTTCATATTCTGCCATATTATTGGTGCACTTAAAGTTTAATCTGTAGGCATGGCCTTCAGCATGATCATTTTCAAGGTTGTGCACCCAAACTCCAGCTCCTGCTCCTAATTTATTAACTGAACCATCAAATTCTAAGTGCCAAATAATTTCATGTTCATAATTGGTATCGGGAGTCTCTTGGGTATTTGATGTGTCATTGTTCTCAGAGATTTCCTGGATTTGAACACTAGATTTTTCATTTGTAATTTCTTTTGGTTCTGCTGCTGGAACTTCTAATTCAGTGGGAGGATCAATTTCAACATTATAAAGAATAAATGAATCCATATCAAAGTGTACTGAGTAGATGGGGAAATTTTCGGGTTTATCCTGACTACTGACTACATATTTCATTAAATTTTCTCTGTATAGTTTCTTTGGGTGTCCGAATACTGAAATAGTAGCGTATGACATGTCCAATTGAAGAGATCCCTGAAGCTTTGCACCCCAAGATCTGGACAATAACATGCCATATTTTGGAGGAATATCTGCTACTACTATGTCCATTAAGATTTTTTTTGCAGGGTATTGAACCAGTGAAACACACAAGTCTTTGATTAATCCTAAACATCTCACCTGACTTGAATAAAAAGAAAATAGGTCTTTGTATGGCCTGGTGATATCTAGGTTTAATTTCTCCATTACAGATTTGGGCATTAGATTGTGAGATGCCCCAGAATCAAGCATGGCATTATGAAGTATTTTATCATGTATGTTTAAACTTATATAGAATGGAGGAGTTCCTCCATTAAATGGTTTTCCATTTACTTCAGGGCCAAAGATTAATTTGGGTTGATCATCAAAAACGTTTACTGAGTCTTCACTTCCAGTGATATTGAGTGATCTATTGATTTATCATCGGTATACATCATGTTTAGCTAATTCAGACAATGGAACAACTATTTTTAATTTTCCTACTTCAGCCTCCAGATTAAAAGGTTTTTCAGTCTGAGTTCTTGTATTTCGGAAAGTTGGATTCTCTTTATCTTCTGTGTTTTCTGTATTTTTCTCCTTCTCAAGAGTGGGGTTGTGGGCTAAAGTTGTTTCCGCATCAACTTTTGGAGGTTCCTCTACATTTCCTTTGGGAATAAGAGTATTGGAGAGTTGTCTGTTATTCAGTTGATTATCAGATACATCTTCAATAATTGGGTTAGCAGGATTAGGATCTGATCTAGAAAGAATATGTATAGGGGTAGTATTGGTTTTACCTTTGAGGGGTTGTTTTGTAGCTTTCTATTTATTGGTTTTAGGGACATCAATTCTTTTGATCCTCAAATTATATTTCTTATGGACTTCATAAATGGCTGTATCATATCCCTCCTTGAAGTCAAATGATTCTCCTGACTTAGTTTGGAATCGTTTTAGAATGTGAGCTTCTTGATCCTCTTGGGTCAAGAAAAATTCATGTTCATTATTGTGTCCAGTTAAGTTGTTTATTTGAGTATATTCTATTGGTTCATCAGAATTTGAGGCTTCAGCATAATTTTCCTGGAATGGGGGCCTAATGTTTTGGTCAAGACCAAATTTTCCAGTGCTTTGGTTTTGGTTCTTTCTGAAATTTGGATTTCTCCCAGTATTGCTCGGTTGACCATCCCAAGGAGATTTCCTTTCAATTGTTTCTACTCTATCTCCTAGCCTTTCCATCCCTTTAATAATAGCATCTATTTTCTGTTCAAAAGCCGAGGGTTCTTCTTTTAAAGGTATTCTCCTTTCACTTCTGGCTTTAGCTCATTTAGATATCAGGTTGGCTTCAACACTGACAACTATACTTTGCAGGAAGGCTCTGTGGATATGGAAGATGTTTGTTTTTCTGAATGAATGCAAGAAAGTTTTTTTTAGAACTGAAGTGTTTTCTTTGAATGTGTGATGAATGACTGAAAGGAAGATCAGATTTTTAAATCTGATATGCAAGCTACACAATTGCAGTGAACAGGATTGCAGAAATAAATGGAGGACAAGATCATGCAGGATCTTAAAGGTGAGATAGTTTTCTGATTTGAAATTTATGATTGAAGTTTATGGTTGCTGACAAGATGGTGGCAGTGAACCTGACATTCAGCTAAAGGCTGGATATGGAGGACAATTGCAGTGTCCTAAAGTGAAGGTGAGTGAAGAGATAGCCTAGAGAGAGCAGAAGAGAATGCTCAAGAGGTTCCAGAGGCAGTGAACCAAGTACTTACCAAAAGACTGAGTGAGGAGAGCTTGGTGAGGTAAGGGGCAACAGGAGAGCTTGTTGTTGCAGAGGCTAGTGCAACTCATGGTGAGTGAGGAACTCATGGAGAAAAAAATCATGGAGGATCAGAGAAGAGGTTCAGAAGAATTCCATAGAGGTAAGATGACTGATGAAGTCAGAGAAAGAGAGATTGCAGTAATGAAGGTACAATTGCAGGTACTAGAATAATGGCTGCAAGAGCAGGAAAATCAGAAAAGAGGATGGATCTTTCCACTGAAGGGAAAGAGAGTGATTTGGAAACCATTTCAGATGAAGTTGAGGCAAAGTGTGATTGCCTTATTGAAGGAGGAACTTAGAGTTCTTGAGCCAAAGATGGAATTTGAAGATTCCACATGCAGATCTGTTCAAAGGAAAGTGTTGGAGGAAGCAGTCAAGACTGAAAAGTCTTGTGGTTTTAAAAATAATGAGTTGTGTATGTTTGCAGGTACAGTACAGGGAGATGAGAAAGCTTTAGAGTTTGTTCAGGAGAAAGAATTGAATCTGAAGGCTGTTCAGATCGATGATGAGATGGCAAGATCTCAGGAGGAAATGAAGACAAAGGAGTCTAATCAGAATATTAGTGCAGAGAGAGAAGGACCAGCTGATGATTGGTCGAAAGCTGCTGAAGGTATGGAAAATTTCGTGAAGTTTCCAAGATCTACTCCTAATGAAGTTGTTGAATTGTATAGGAAACTAGATCTTCAAAGAAGAGAATTGGAGAGACAGAGAACTTATGTGCAGGATAATTTGCTGAAGAAGCAAGGGAAGAAATTTTTCATGAATGACAGTCCTGGAGCAGAGGATGGAAACAAGGAGAGACTAGCTGACAGTCTCATGATGAATGCAAATCAGCATACTGATGTGCTGACAGAAAAGTTGGAAAGGAACTCAGAGCAGCATACTGAAGTGTTGCCAGAGGAAACTGAGGGGAAAGTCAGTGAAGATTTTCTGAGTCTTGAAGAAGACTTGGAGCTACAGAGAGAAAAATTGGTGACTGAATCAACAAGTGAGACCATTGGGTCTTGTGATTTTGAAGCTGACAATTTGATTGTGTTTACAGGTGATGCAGAAGACAATCCATCATTTGGAATTTTCTTGAAAAAAGAATTGTAAGATCGAATTATGCGTATAAGTTGAAAGGATCGAATTTAATATGGCAATTGTTAAATTGTATTGATAATCCATGTCTGTGTATATCGATCTGTAGCTTTGATTGATAGAAATGGAAAAAGAAGAGCGCTAACAAATGTGAAGCGTGGAGTTTCATATGTGGAATGGTAAATCCATGCGAACCAAATGAGAAATCAAGGGGTGATGTATAAATCATTGATCTCTATTTTCCGGAATGACGGAGATTCAAAGCTTTGAGGCCACAGCATTAACGCAGGAATAGGCATCGATCTTCCTGAAGGAGTACTAGATTGAATGGCAAATAAGTGGCTTTGGCATATCAACTTTGGAAAGTCGACTTTATTGAGGGCGCAATCGTTTAATGAGAATCTGGTTGAACTGTTTGCAGAATAAATGTTTGAAATCGTGTTTGAGTTATTTGTGGTGTTTAAACTACAGGTTCAGAGATTGAAGGAAACCGGAGTTTGGGAAAATGAAAGAATTGAAGTTATAGAATCGATGTGTTTAATATCGACCTGTAGTTGAATGAGCGCAGAAGCAGACTTGACAAATTGTAATCGATTGAAAGGTAAATGAGCGGATGAGTATTCAGACTTTCGAATAGTGCCAAAGATTTAACCCATTCGATGGGTCAGGTATTAATGTAGGTGAAGTGTTTTAATTGCTAGAAGTGATAATTAACGTAGAAGTAAAATTATCAAAATGATATCTTAAATCTATTAACGCAGATGTGGAATAAGAAGTCAATTGAAAAGCGATGGGTAAGTTGTTGACATCGTAGAGGCACCTTGAACGCTGACCTGTGAGTGAACGGAGTCTACAGAAGTTGGATTCAACCGATTTCCATGTTCTGAAGTTGAATTAAATCAAACAGTAGCGAATGAAATTCTGTTTATGCAGAGTTGATTGATATCAATGCTGGTCCATTCGATGAAATGCTGAGGTCTGTGTCCATTTAGTTGGATGTGAGTGATATTACTTGGTCAAGCTTGTTTAAAACCCAGGGCGCACATAATAATAGAACGAGAATTGATTTGTTAAATCCTTGATTTGGAAAATATTCATATTGGTCACTTTGAAGTCAGCTACAGCAAGGTCAAAAATTTGATAGTGGAAATGTTGTGTTTGGTCAATTGTTATTTTAAATGATGTTAGATTTCATTGATATCAGAATGCCTGAAATCGATTGTGCAGTGATGTGAATTTGCGGTTGAGCTTTTAAAGGCATAAGCGCATTCTTTTATTTGAATTTAAAATCCAACCATATGTGAATGGAATTATTGGGTTGAGTAAACTTCTGCATCAAGTTAGAATTTGAGATTTTATTGAGTTTGAAAAGGGCATGAAGGTTGTTGAATTGAGCGCATGAGAAGCATTGGGGGTTTTAAATTATAAAATCCTAGAAATAAAACAATGAAACTGATGGTTATTAAAAGTCTTTATAAGACTTGTATAAGAAGTTTTTAATGCTATTTGAAACCTTTGAAAAGAAGATGGTTGGGTTGTGGTTTTTGTGCCATATGTCTAAATGCTTCCGCTTGTTAAATTTATAGTATGTGGAATTGCCAGATTGGAGTCTTATTTGGGCAAAGATTGTGAGAAATATTTATATACGCACAGTGTTGGCAAAGATTCTGGGTTTGCAGGGTTGGCCCTGCATCAATTTTGGAGGAGGTCTAAGGTTTTGGGGGATAGCATTGTAAACATTATTGAACCTAGTGCAGTAATCTTGCACGGTTTCTTTTGTTCCTCTCTTCAGATTTTCATATTCTGATAAGATTTGGAGAGGATCTTTCTTCTTTTCCCATATGTTTAAAAATGTTCTATAAAGAGCTTCTGGGTCATTGATACTGTTTGCAGGAAGGGCTCTAAACCAGGTTCTAACTTCTCCAGTAAGACTTTGAACAAATATTCTCATTCTTACATCATCTGCATCTACTTCATATATTTCAAAATAATTGGTCATATTTTTAGTATGTTGTTGTGTAGTGTAGGTACCAGAACCATAAAAAGGAGTGATTTTACTTTGGTAGTCTTGGGGCATAGCCCCTAGATTGGCTGGTAATACCAAAGGAGCATATATGTTTGCCATTGCAGTAGGTAGTGATGAAATAATAGTCGAGGTTGGTCTGGGAGTGGTGGATGGAGGAGTAGAAGGGGTGGTTTGAGGTTGAGATGTTTGAGGAATTGTTGATGAACTTGGAGAGGCTGAAGTGATCAGAGAAATATTTGGTGTTCCTTCAGAGGTAAGCTCAGATTGTACGGAATTTCGCAAATGTTTTTCAATATGTGAAGTAACAAATTCAAATTGTAAATCTTCAATAAATACTGGGTCTTGAACCAAGTGGGACAACTCAGATTCAAAAAAATTTACAAATAAAGAGGTTTCAAATTTCTCATCAAAAGGTTCGTCCTCAAGGTAAATCCACTTCACAGGATAGGATATTGATCTATAGAGAGGCCAAGAACTAGTAGAACTTTCTTGGCTCTCCTGTCTCCTAAGAATTCTGGGGATCAGATTAGGATTTTCAAGCAGAGGCGGTGGATTTGGATCAGGATTAGCCCTGGTGTAATGAGTCCTTTCTAAAGCCCGGTTTCTAGGTGATTTTATTTATTTTTTTGGTTTTTGTATAAATGGAATTAACAATACAACTTTGACAACCTCTTTAAGAGGTTTTAGATATTGGACTAAGATTTTATTAAAGATTTATTTGACTAGAGGAACTGATCAAGTGTCTGAAACTGAATGTTCAGTTCATAAAATAGACTGGAGATAGACTGAAGCAACATTTATTTACGTATGCAATTGCAAAGAAAGAGCAGTTCAAAAGCTGCCTGGCTAACTTCAGGCTCCATCTGTAGTTTATAAAGTAAACAATAGTAACAAACAAATTATTCAGATCCCCAGTGGAGTCACCAATATGTTATCACTCAGATTTTCCTTGAAGTTGTTGGGAAGAGGAAAGGGGTCCGAGGTAACCACAAACCAACTTTTAGGTACAGAATCTAGCCAATCTGTACCCAGAGAGGGCTCTCTCTTTAAGTTTTAGCTTTATTTTTTAAAGATATTAGGCTAGTTATGAAAATCCAGGGATTTTGAATGTGTTTGGGTGATGGAATTCAATAGAAGAGGGGTAAGACTGAGTAGTTTAGGCCATTGGGCTAATGGAGTCAAAGAAAGATGACTTAATTGGATTTAGTTTCTTAACAAGGGATGGTTTCATAGGGCAAGGTAATCAAATAGGGAACAATTAAAGATCTAAAATGAATGGAATGGACTCGAAATGGGTGAAGGGAAATTAAGAATCCTTCAACATATTCGAAAGAGGGAACTTGAATGACTATTAATAAAGAGCAATTAAGAATTCTTTACCAAATAATCAAAATTAATAAACTAGGAAAAAGGAGCAATTAAGAATTCATTGTTCATATTAGTTCAGAGGAAAACATTACGAATAACAACGATTGAAAATAGATTGCACTCAAGCACTTTCTGAATTATTCTTTTTTGTTTATCATTCAGATATGAAACATATATGGTATAATAAACAAGTATAAAACTTTAGATCAAATGAGATAGAAGACTTATTGATCCATTGTCTCACTCAAGAATCCTGTGAAAAGTCCTTTGCATCAATTCCTTATCCAGCTAGCCATGTGAAATTTTTCCAACAACACTTTATTCCAAAATAATCAATATTACAGCAAAGTCTAAGAATCCACCCCCTTAATACTCTAATTGAGGGAGTATTTATACAAAAAAATATAAAAAATATCTCTTAACAGAGAGATATATTTTAGGATGACTCATGAATACATTACAAAAAAATAGAGACAGATGGTCTCACAGATAGGAGGAAATTTAACCGATGTTGTGCTGTTCCTTTTTTTATGAGTGTGTTGGAGGCAGGCCCTATGATTTGGCTTGCTGATGTCTTCTTTTGTAACTATGTGCTGGCTGTTCTATTTTTACTGATACTCTTTACCTGTACTGATACACTTTAACCTGTTTGATCTCTGTTTATCCTTTTTACCATTACTTACTGTAGTAAATAATCAAAATTTATCCAAGGATATTTTTACAGAATATCCAACATGTCTTCCCACCATTGTGCTTCTAGTATTCTGGCTATTTGAAGCTTTCTCAGGGTCTCATAAGTTTATGTGTATCTGAAAAAAGTAGGCTAAATTGGAAATAAGTGCTTTACCTCATGTTCGAGATAAAACAAATTTTCTAGACTGTCATGAAGAATTTTTCCTGTAGGCAACACCTTTGCTGCTGATGAACTTGTCAATGAACTGGCCTAGTTGTCTGCATATTTATTCAATTTCTCAACATAGCTTTGATGACTCATTAGTTTTTCATGAGTAACTAAAGGACTTGGCAACCCTTTACTCTGCAAAATATCGAATCTTTTCATAAAAGCATTAATTTCCTCCTGCATATCATGGCATCTTCTTTCTAGGTTTTGCATCAGAGTTCTTTTAGTAAAAACCTTTTTTACCTCGAAAATTGTCTTTGTTCTGTATTGAATGCCCAGTTCCTCAAGCTTATATTTATTCTTGGTATTTAAAAACTGTATGAGCTCGTTGGCTTCTTCAGGCTTATTCCCTAATTCTTCCCTTGCCTTTTGAACTGCTTCTAGAGCCAGTTTAAATAAATCATTTTGCTCATACATTATTTGGATTGATGGCCAGACATCATTTATTGATTGACTGATGTTGGTCCAAATAATTTCTTTGATTTCTTTCAAAGGCTTCTCTAATGTGAGATGCTTTTCTAATGTTTTCACCAATTTCTCTAACATGTTGATCTCTCTTGTCTTTTCTGCAACATTTATTTTTGAGAGATCATACTTTTGTTCCAAGGTAGTAAATTGTTCCTTTGCTTTCTAGAGCTCTGTAACTTGGAGCTTCAATTCCTCCATTGATTTTATTAGTTGTTTTGTGCTTAAATTGGAAGTGTTTCCCTATGCTAGTCCTGCTGACTGCCCTATTGTTGATGTACCTGTGACTACTTCTATTGTAGATGCTGGGATGTTTGGTGCTACTGTTGTCCCAAGTGTAGAAGGGACTGCTGTTGAGACTACTGGTATCACGTTGGGAGGCTGAGAGGTCGACTCTCCCTGCTTGTCCTTTAATGCTTTTTCAAGTTCTTGTTCAGTCTCATTCAGTTTCTTATTAAGTTTCAAGAGCAAATCCATCAATTCTTCTTTAGATTTTTTCTTTATTACCTCAGTAGTCTGTGGATGCCTTGAAGGTGGTAGCTTTAATTTTTTCCTTAGGGCTACAATATGATCATCTTTCTTTTTGATCAAGGCTTCTGTAGCCTTAACATCTTTGGGATTATGACCCAATCCAATAATTATTTCTTCCAAAGTTTTTATTCTGTTTTCCTTGGCCTGGGAGGAAGCTTTTTCAAGATGCAGTTGAGAAGTTGTATTATCCAAGGAATTTTGTAGTCTTTGGACCATCATTGACTTACCAGTAAAGGTTGAATAAATCATCTCTCCAGTTTGTTTATGTAGTTCAATCTTATCCAAAGGATGAATATCTTTTTCCATAACTTCAAAATTGGTTCTAACATAATTTTCTGATGTTTGAGGTTGCTGCGCTTTAGGCTTGAAATGACTCATCACCATTTTACCCTGCTGGATGTCATAGGCAGACATCAATCTCTGTTGATTTTTGGGGGCCATATTTAAATATTGATTATAAACTTGAAGTCTTAATGGATCATTTCTGGATTTTATGTTTATAAATGTCTTCTTAATATCCCAAGCATCCTTTACTGGTGGTCTAAAGGAAGATACCTCTGCACTTTGTTGTCTTTCTAGCTCTTTTCTCTGTGAGTTGGTGGATGTCCCATTGATTGTAAATGTTTGTTGGCTATCTAATCCTTTCCTATGATTGTCAATTGTCTCTTCAACAAATTCTTCTTCTGAGAGAGGATTTAATCTTTTCCTTTTGACACTAGGCTGCTCTGAAGGTCCACTGATAGGGGTAGCTATTTATGCGTCTCTCTTTTTAATTTTTTCTTCATTGAGAGGAGACTTTTGCAATATTGAAATTTCTGCCACATTGATCTGAGTGGGAGAAAATTATACTTGGGCCTATTCCTTGGAAGTTTCAGGCTGCTCCGACATTTTGAATTTCTCTGTGACCTGTGTAATAGTCTCTTTTTCTTTACCTTTTGATGTTATTGTGGCTGGTGCATTGGTTTCCTGCAAAATTTGCTGATAGGTTCCAGCAGAGGAAGGGCCAATTCTTGGTCTTTGTACCTACCCAAGAGAATCTAGGTCAAGAATTTTCTCAAGATCTTTCATAACATTCTCAACATTGACCTATTCACTATCCTTTTCTATTAAGGTCCCTTCCATCCATTCATCCATATTTGCAAATTGTTCAATCTCTGGAATCCTATGGTGAAGGTATGGTGAAAATTTGTTTTTCATTCTCCTATCACATGTAAAGATGTTAGGGTCATAAGGCACCCACAAATTTTTTTTTTGCAACTTGAGATAATCTTCTAGAATTCTTTCCGCTTCTTTCCCTGCATCCCCAGTATTACAGACAAAAGGGCCTTATTGACTCTTGATTTTGAGCTGAGCTTTCTTCTTGGCATTACAGAAATGGACTATGTCTGAATTTATCACTTGTCTGAGGTATTATAAGGCAAAGAGCCTCATAGGAACATACTTTGGTAGCTTGAAAGGATAGAGCTCACATCCATATATCCTAATTTATGTATGATTCTGATATAGGTACCAATCAGCTATCCTGTATTGCTTGGAAAGTTGGAGGATTTTCTTCATATCACTATTGACCCTAGGAGGGGAAACTCCTGTCAATAAGGTGGTTGCTGGGTGAAAAAATAGGTCAATGAATTCATTGTAAGAGTAAGGGGACTCAAAGGAATTATGGAAGATTGCAGACCAGAAGATTACAGACCTTGGATTTCCTTTGGTGTCAAGTTTCTTGACAGGGAAGGGGAAATTCTCTGACTGATAATAAAGCATAAGATGGTATATGAAAGTAGAGTATTTGAATACTCTTTCATCTTCTATTCTCATGAACTGGTCATTAATCTTATCAGCAATGTAAGAAGCAAAGTCATATTTGACATCAGGGGGTTGTCCAGGAGTAAAAATTGACAACACTAGGGTTAACTTATCAACGTATTCACTAGTGTTGAATCCCATTACTGAAGATATCATATTTAGTATGAGTCTGCCCATATCTATTAAAAAGGTATATCCATAAGGAGGGGGGCCTTTGGGTTGATGCTCTTGTAGCATAAAATTTTGACAGAGGCGATTGAATTCTTCTTGGGATAAATTTGTGGATTTTTCAAGTAAATCTCCCATGGAATGGGGAGTTAGGGCTTGACCGAGATGAAACTGTAACATTTCATTGATGGATTGAGCAGTTATTGGGAAAAGAATGGTTTGACTTGGGGACATGACTACTCGTTGATTAGGATCGTAATTGGCATGGCAGTGATAAATTATTTCAGGAAAAACATGAATTGAGGGTAAAAGATACATAGGAAGATTGGATTCCCATAATCCCAAAATATCAAAGGCATTCAAATAATTATCTTTGCATTGGAAAAAAATTCTGAGAGAATTTTTGCTAAGGATGAGGTCCTTTATCTGGAAATCCCTATCCGCTAGAGGAAGATAGTCTAATTCTTTGTGGGGGGCATTCAGAGGTGCAACATTCAAAGCCACAGGGGTTTTCATTTCTGGTTATTGTGGATTCTGAAAGGAATTTGTGTTTTTAGTGGAAAAACAGGAAAAATTACAAGTCTGGGAACTTATGGACTAAAATAACGACTGAATTGTACTGTTTTTTAGTCTTTTTTTCTAGAATTAAATCAAAAGCCAATACTTGTAGGGTTTGACGGAAACTGGATAAATGCCTGTTTCTGGGAAATGAATAGTGATGAAAACAAGTGTAGGCAATTGCTAACAGGTTCTAGACTGGTTCAGCTGCAAGTTTCTTAGCAAGGTGGTGGTTGGAAATCTTGGACAGTTGGTTTTGACGTTCTTTGCATGGGAACACTGGTCGCAACATAGAATAATGAAAATGATGTGTATTTTTTTTTTTTATTCACAAAGTCAATGTTGGCGGGGGTTTTTATTTTTTGGGCGGATGACGTACCTGGGAAAGGGTTTGTCGTATGCAGAGGGCGGTAAGCGGTATGTATCGCACCTCTTTTGGGGATGGATGGTATTCAGCCGGGAGCCAGTGATTCCATACATCTCGTGATGCGTGGTGAGGCACCGTTTGCAAAACGGCTCCACGATCACACGTTAACGTTCAGTCATGGAGGGGGATGCGATATGGACGAAGGTCGTTGGATTTGGGGTGTTTAATCAGATGGCTGTCGGGGAGGTGAGATGAAAGGTGTTTAATAAGGGCAGGCCCAAAATAGTTAAATATTTTAATTATATCGGGAGGAATATGATTGGTGGGGTAAGTTATTAATTAACCATGAGGGTTAATTAATCCTTTTTTAATGTGGCGGGGGGTCGGGGCTCTTAATTAGTTATAGATTTAACTAATTAATCCCAATTAACACAGTATTATGGTTATATTTCAACCAAAGGGGCAGGATATATAATATTTGGGAGTTTCATATAATTATAATAATATGGGAACGAGTTGATTTATGTAGGGAATTAAATAATAAAGTTAAAAGTTAATATGTGAAAGTGAATGAAAAGAGCTAAGTAAAAAAAATTAGGATTATGTATTTAACTTATGATTGAATGAAAAAGGGTTTTTAATGGGATATTGTGCAATTTTCCTACGTAAAATAGGATTTTACTTAGGAAAATATTTTTGGAAGTAAATGAATGACTTATGGATGGTTTTAAGTACTTATGCTTTTTAAATTATTGGGCCAAGAGTCCGGTCCCTCCAAAAGTCAAGGAAATGCCTTGAGCCCCTCTAATTTTCAAATGCCTTAGTACTTAGGGGAAATTAGTGAAATTTTAGGGAAAAATGAGAAGGGAAGTTAATCATTTGACTTTGTTTTTCTTGAAATTCCTTCAGTGTAATTTCTGCCTTGCACTTGTGATCAAATTAAATATTAACACATTTAGAGTCATTATCCATCACATGTAATTCTACAACATCATCTACCTACCCTACCTACTTTAACCTAGCATTTTTTCTTCTTTATTAGGGTGCACTTAGACTGGAAAACCCTTATCACACTTTCTTTTCTTTTACATGTAGAAATATATCTAAATCTAACCTTATTACATCCATGTGCTCAGATTAAGCTGTTGAGCTCCTTTTATTTACTCTACCTATCTACTTATCTACCAAGATTAAACAGATTGGTCAGATTTTATTCTCTATTTATAAAACATACAATTCAAACATGAACAAGCCAAGCTTAAGATTTTTGACTGTTCATCAATTGTGGCATAAGATACAAGTTGCACACAATTTCTTTATTACATAAGAGCAAAAAGTAGTGGCATTTAGACTTGCACACTTTCCTTGGCCTTTCTTTTGGTGGGGTTCATTTTCTTTTACTTTTTTGGCCATTTTTATTATTTTCACCCTTTGATTTTTCTTTTAGGGTATACCCTTTTTACATTTTTTAAATTTTTTGATTTTTTGAGAATATGGAAAACCTTTCCAACAAGGAAAGGTATGAACATATTACATAGCCCATCAAGTCAATCATGATATATGACACCTATTGGTATAGGAGCATAACAGGGTCCACAACACCATTCCTTGGATCATCTTTCAGAGGAGGGAACTTCTATTCCTCAAGAAGGTTAGTGAGGAAGGTTTCAGAGCTGATTTGCATATTTTGGCATCAAGCCAAGCATCTCCCATCATCAACAGCACAGTCCCTTCTCTAGACTGCGTTATTTCAATGTGTATCTGCAGTGGGGGTTTGAACCACTATTTTTGAGGGTGAGATCTTCAGTGTTAGGATCAGCCTATCACTTAAGAGATCTGTTGGAGGAGGTCCATTTCATATTTAGCATCATCTTCAGTAATTTCCAGTTATTTTCTGAGTTGCAGTTGCTGCCCAACAACTCCGGCATTTTTGCAGATTTGCCTTTTGTACTTATATTCTAGCCAATCCTTCTAAGGATTGTTATATCATTGTTTTCAGGGGTTGAGAGATTGGTCCCCCACATTTATTAAGCTGATATTGTCATATCATTCTGTTATCTATTATTTTGTTGCAGTGTCTCCTATAAACTGCGCTGATATAGCCTTGTGTAAATTCTGTGTAGCAGTGTTCTCCAATTTCTTGTACAAGTTCTTTTGAGGCTCTCATTGCCTAGCTTGAGTGATTGATTCCTTAAAGAATTGTACTCTTTTCTACTATAATATCAAAGGGAAGGCTATTTTTATATTCATGTATCACAAATCCTAATAATAACGTTGTTATTCCACTTCTTTTTCAAGAACTGTTGCAGCCCCTTCATCGGACACTTTCTGAAGGTAACTAGGTGTGGGAGATCTCTTTAACCCACCTAGAGGGATTTATTTTGAGCCTCCTCTTGGATTTCAGTCTTAGATACATAAATCTAAGGGATCCAGGTCTTGGTTTCAAATCCTGTAGTAGCCATTCCTGAAAAATGCTTTTTCCAGTCACGCCTTGCTAGCTCTTCCAAATTTGGAATATTACACACAACCTTGACTTTATTAGACAAAATCTAGGGTCTTGCACTCCATCAAGACCCGATCGAGTAAGAGTGGGTTGAAGTCGAACATGCAAGAAAATCTCCTGAGTACCATTCTATGATATAAAGTGTTAACAGTCACGAGAGAGACCACCAATAATGACAATGGCCCTCAAGGTGCTATAAGTACAATCCACGAGATGCAAATGAGGAGCTGACATCGAACACTCATGAAATCATCCAATTGAAGGCTAATGATGTGAACCTATCATTGGATGCCAACAACTTGCCATTACGGCATGCATGCTCTAAGGTAATGAAAAGGGATCTTTAGATCAAATTCCCAGATGATGAGTTGAAGTCAATTAGAAGCGATTCATCGAAGGAGGGCCGTAATGTGTCCCACATCATCGACACAATATAAATTCAATAAGATAATGATGAATGTGAATAGATAATGAGGTAATGAATAAGACACAGAAGGAAGTTCTCTTGAACATATCAGCGACATGACTCCGGAGTTTGGCAGTATTTGACTCAAATGGAATCAGAGGTCATGGTGACGAAATTGGTAATGGCATGAGAGGCAAACAGATTTCCCAAACCCATGAACGAAAAGTGATGAATGTATGATTTCCCCAACCCGGCACGAAATAGAGGATGTGTCATGTTCAAGAGTGACATACTGCTGACACAGCTGATTAATACTTTCCATTTTCCCCCACCATTTCTGGAAAGTGCCCCAAATATTTTTTAATACAAGCTTGAAGGGGATAACATATGCTTGTCATATAAGTTTTTCCTTTCGATAAATCCATCCTATTACATTTTACGAGCCCTAGGAAGGAGGAACTTGGTGTCGTCATGATGACGGGTCCAATGTTGTTTAAATTTTAATGTGTCTGACAAAGGTGGAACTCAACGCCTTTTCATATTTAGAGAGTTTGGAAAGAGGTGAAAAGAAAAATTCAGATGTCCCTTTTCGTAAATAGTCCCTCAACATGAAAAGGTAGAAAACAAATTCTAAGAGAAACTCTCGGCCATGATTGACCAAGGTATTCCTTTTTCATAAATAGTGTATCCGAGCCCGTAAAAGGGGTAAACTATTACTAGGTAAATGATGATTCATGCACTTTAACAAGTTCAAAACGACAAGAACTCGACAATTTGTTCACTTTTAGAGAGTCATAAAAGAGTTGAAAGATGACTCCAAGGGGTGAATTTTTCATTTATTTTTAAATCGAGTTTGAAATATTAATAAAATAGAACTCATAAACTTGTCATTTGTGAAGAAATGAAAATATATCGCTGCATAAGAAAAAACTTGTCATCTTTTTCGAGGTAAAATCATTAAAATCTATTAAAATATGAGGAAAAACACTAAAAAATGATCTTAAACACTTATAAAAATGAAGAAAGTAAAAAAGCATTTCACTTTTTACCTTCTCAAGCTTTGGAAGATTTTTTTAACCCTCTTTTACCTCAGTTTTTCAGAAGCAGATTGCAGGAGATCCGGGAGGCTGATCAACACATTTTCGACACTAGGTAAGAGTTATATCCATTCTCTACATTACAATACCTTTTTAATGCTTTTTACGCAGCATATAAATTTTTTTTAGGAGGATTTTGGATCTTGGGGTCACTGCGGATCATCATGGTATCCCCATATCGGGGTCGGGCCAACTTCCATTTTTAAAAGGGGCAGAGCATTGATCAGCTTAGTTGTTTTTAAAACATCCATGCGACCCAAAGAGTGAAAAAAATGCATAAAATTCCTCTCAAAAACCCTGTTTCAAACCAAATTATTGAATGTAAATGCTGATAATGCGCTATGTGGATGTTTTTTAAAGGAAACAACCATGGTAATTGAGTGGGAAGGGAGAGATCATGATGAAGTTGACCAGGAAGCCATGCAAAACAGAGACTTCCTTGATGCATTGAGGAATTGTGGGCTCCTCAAAGTTTTCATGACTTCAGGCATGAGACCATAGTGAGATATATTGCAGTATCTGATCAGCATCTATGACACGGGATGAGAAAGTTCATCCTTGGAGATCAGGAGCTTGAGATTGAAGTGGCTGACATTTACTTCTTCACTGACCTCTCTTGCAGGCGAGCATGAGCATGATTGACTGGGGCCTGAATCATGGGCCAGAGTATGGACATGCTCATAAGAAGAACATTCTCAGAGGCAACGAAATCTTCCAACGGGAAGATAGAAATAAGTGTGTGGCCAATCTGCCACTCAAAGTGGTGATGTACACTATTACATGTGTTTCCAGAGCACAAGCACCACATGAGGCCACTAAGGCCCAGTTGCATATTTTTGTGGACTGTATGGCTCCCACCATATTCAACTAGTGTAAATTTGTGGTGGAAAACATGAAAAGCAGCTTAAAAAGTGCAAGAACATCTGACTAATTCAGTTTAGATACAGATCCATTTTGAAAGCGATCTTCCTGGAATGAGTACCACTGTTCCAATACCAGGGGGTAGACATGGCCATGCCAACACCACGGGAGTTGCACTTGATGAGGTTGTCGGAGATGAGACCTCATGGAGGAGGGTTGAAACATATTTATTTCAAACCTTCCTTCTTCATATGGTTGAGGCATCAGCTGATTGTGGTAGAGGATTGATCATACTCCAGGATGGATTTCTTGGGTGATCTGTATATACCTCTTCCAGAGGGTGATCGTTGGGATGACAGAGGTAATTTTTTTTTTATCTTTTTCATGTTTATAGTTTTTTGGTATATATGTGCTGACATGGAAACTTTATGTGCCGCAGATTTCAGAGGCCAGCCATGATTTCTCCCATCTCCAGAAGGGTGGTGAGAGATTTCAAGGCTTCTCCATATGTGGAAGGAGAATATTTAGAGGAAGAGATAGCTCTAAACCTGGACGTGTTAACTACCAATATTCAAGAGTATGCCCAGATGGTAGATATTCCCCACTAGTACCAATGACATACAATATGGGTGTCCAACCACATTCATTGCTTACTGACTCGAGTCATTCCAGCAGTGTCCTGCTACCTTGAACACCATGCCTATTAGCTTATTTTTTATTTCTGTAGTTGTAATTTTTCTGAGACCTGCAAGTCTCGTGATGTATCGGAACATATATATTTTGGGGTTATGATGTACTTTAAAAACTATTTGAAAACCAAAGCGACATATATATTTACATATATATATATATGTGTGTGTGTGTGTGTGTGTGTGTGTGTGTGTTATTTTCCTATTTTTTATATGTGGTGTAATGATGGTTATGGTTTTACAAATTTTAAAAATGCCTATCTAGAACTTAATTAGCCAATGCATTTGTTAATGTATTCATATGTCGAGGAAAGTGCTGATATGTAATGAAATCAAAATTCCTTTATGAAAGACGAGCACGCAGATACATTCTCAATATTTGAGGGTGACTGATGGAATATTGCCCATTGAGCTATAGAACAACAAGTTGTGAATCTAGGTTTATAACCAATTCTCTAATGCCAAGAGCGACTACTTCTGAAAGAAGTTCAATAAGTGCACTATATTCAAAAATATTATTGGTTGTATGGCCTAAATATATACCTCGCAGATCTACTAACTCACCATTAGGGTCATAGATAACCCATGCCGTAGAAGATAAATTTTGGGTACTATGACAGGTAGCATCAACGAAACCGACATAAGGATTCAAAGACATCTACAAATCAATTAGGACAAGATAAGCAGGAAAACCACTTGCAAGCGCACACTAAACCAAAATTTCCAAAAATGAAACACACACTAATGTACAGAGTAATTACACGGGAGACTCACACATAATACTTCTTTAGAGAAATCCCGTTTCGGGGGTTATCTAAAGGGTTACCTTCATAAACAGTCAACTCATAGGCCCCTTTTTGAAAAACATATTTTACAATATATGGCCCATGCCACATGGGTTTGAATTTTCCTACCCCTAGCTTATTGTGTGCTTGGTCATAAATAAGGACCAAGTATCCTTCAAAGAAGGCGCGTGGAGAAACAGTCTGGTCAAAATGGGCTTTGACTTGATTCTTCTAAGCTTCAGTAACTAAAGCGGTGAAGCGACTAGTTTCATCAAGCCTTTCAAAATACAATAGGCGTTCCTCTTCTGGAGAGGTATACGGAATAAATTCTACAACTAATTTGAGTGAAGTAATCTCACATTCAATCGGCAATGTCGCTTCGAGGCCATATACTAGATGGAAAGGAGTGAATCCAGTAGCATTCTTGGTCGAGGTGTGGTAGGCCCAGAGAGCTGAGAAAAGCATGAGATGCCAATTTGATTTGTGCATTCCAATAGTGCATTGAAGCATAGTAACCAAGACTTTATTAATTTCTTCAACTTGGCCATTTTCCAGAGGGTAGTAGAGAGTTGAGCTTTCGTGACGCAAGCCCAAATGAGATGTCATCTCAACCATCATGTAATGGAAAACAATGAGACCCATGGTCAGTGACAATGGCTTGAGGGACTCTAAACCAAGAAATAACATGATCTAAGAGAAATTGCACTGCAATTTTACCATCAGCAACATATGTAGGCATCGCCTCGACCCATTTAGTAAAATAGTCAACAACAACAATGATATAATCATGCCCCCCATTCAAGTGAGGGTAACATGTCATGAAGTCAATGCCCCATTTAGCGAATGGGCCAATGGTAACAACTTCATGTAAGGGTGCCGGTGGGGATCGCATCTTCTGCTGGTAAATCTGGAAAGCATGACACTTGTAGATAGTAAGAATGTAGTATTTGAAAATAGAGGACCATAAATAACTAGCACGAAGGATTATTTTGCAATAGCGTAGCTAGACATATGACCGCCACAAGCCGTAGAATGGAACTCATTGAGAGCTCTCTCGGCCTCTTCGAAGGTTAAACATTGACGGAGGAAGGAGTCTATATCGATGTGGTATAAAGTATCTCCAACAATGCAATATGGTTGAGAAAGATGTTGAATACGTTAAAGATATACCTTGGTCAACTTTTATAGGAAAGTCTAGGTTTGGAGATACACGATGATATTACCGTATCATAGATCAAGAGTGCTGATTGTTAAACACACACATGGTGGAGGAGAAAATGTCAAACACACACACAGGAAGATAAGTATTGGTTTCTTTTCTATTACTCATAGATGTACATTTATATTACATTAATGTGACTCTTGGATTCTGCATTCCAAGGTCACTTGGACTCCTTTGTGACTGTTCACCTTCCACACCTACCCATAGAGGATTAGGTGTCCAAAATTCCCCCCCTTAATCCGAAGGGGTATGTGTGAGTCCAAGAAGAGAGTTGTAATACAAATCTGCAAAGTATGCATGGCAACACTTATGCTGAATCAGCTCTCTGAAATGCTGGCATAAATAGGTGGTTTAAGGATGACCACCAACACTGGAACATAATGCTTATTGTAGTTCCTGGAACTCTTTCAAAACTGGAAAGAAGCTGAGGGCTTCTGCTAGAGGAAGTGTCCCTCATATTTGAAGAAGGAGACCTTCAACCTAGAAGAAGGGAGGTCTACAACCTGTGATGGTTTAAGGATGACCACCAACACTGGAATGCTTAATGCATTTCTCGGAACTCTACCAAAGCTGGCAAGAAGCTGAAATATTCTGCTAGAGGAAGTTCTCCACATTCTTTGAAGAAGAAGAATATGAACCTCACATGGATGGTTTAAGGCTATCCGCCAACCAAAGGAATGCTCATGGACATCCATTTCTATGGCTACAACTCTGAATCTGGAATGAAAAATTGTGGCTCAGGCTCGCTTGAACTGTTGTGTATCTAGCTACAACTCTGAATCTGGAATGAGATGTTGTGGCTCAGGCTCACTTGATGTGAATTTGAAGCTTGTAGATGACCACCATTTTTCCCCCTGTCAGGTACAAGGTGAGATGATGGAAAAAACTCAGCTGTAATATCATTCAATATTCAAGAACAAGTTCTAACATGCAACTTAAACATCTTCTTGGCTGTTGATGCCCATTTCCAAGAAGCGTTCCATCCAAGATGAATCTTTGTTCTTGCAGGAGGCTTGTTTCTGAAGCATCTATGTGAAGAATGGGTGTGCCAACCATAGTGCTTGCATGTGTGAATATCAAAACAATGATCTTTCATATGGCCAACTCGATCATAGTGTTTGCATTTTACAATTTGTTGTTGTTGTTGATGTGGAAGAGGAGCAGGATTTGGAATAGCTAAAGGTGAACTGTCATAAAGAAATTCGGCACTCTGAAATTTGATGGGCTTGGAGTAGTCTGGAATATGAAAGGACAAATCCTTGTAATATCCAAAACCATTTTTGTGCTTGTTGTGGACAAGCTCTTACCAAGGTCTGATGATGGGCTTGAGAGGTGCAGGCTGGATGTTTGCTTCTGCGTGCAAATCTGCTCTTATACTGGGCATTGAATGTGAATCAACCGCAGCATTATTGACTTGCTGTTTATGGGAGTCTGTTTCAATTTTTTGAACATAAACAAGTTCATAATGATGACTCCGTTGTTGTAATTCTTCTTGCTGGAATTGAGATTCAAGCTACAAAAACTCAATCTTCTCTTGTGCATTTTGTAGACAAATTCTAGTGTTAGCAAGAGATGATTTGTCGATTTTCACTGTGTCATTAGTTGTAGACTATATTATAGTTTTCAAAAATTATAATACTTCATAAAATTTCCCCATTTTCTGTTCACAACTATGAAATCACTCACAATTCAATGTCACTACAATATGCCTTGTAAATGTGCACCAAACAATCAATGTGCAATGGATATACTAGCACTTTAATGCATCGACTTAATGCTCCAACCAGCAAGCAACAACGCTATCCAACATACAATTCAACACAGTCAAAAAAATCAGCTCAACATTAAAGGCAAGGTTTGATTATGTTAAACTGCCCCAAAACATTTTTCTGCCTCGACCCCAGTAACTAAATTTTTAGAGGAGTTGAACACTGAAGCGATAATTTCAAATCCTTGAGCATGCTGCAGGAGACCAAAATCTTAGTAAAGGGAAAAGTATTCAGATGGAAATGGGTGTCTCCTCCAATCTCATTACATAAGCTGCATGGTTAGCTTCTAATTCATGAATAAAAAAAATGCAATTTATAATCATAATTTTTATATCCACGCTCCTCCAGATAACCCAACAAAATAATTTATTCTTTCTGGTTTCAATATAACTGATTAAAATTTTCTGCTTCTTCAATTGTTTGGTCACCCATGGGAGGGCTGCTACTATGAGTTGCCGTGACAGACTATTTGTAGTAGTATTAGGAGGAACCTATAAATAAATCCACATAGGAATTTCCGATGCTAAAGGCGGCATTCAAAATACAGAGTTTAAATCTCCAGAAGATGATGCATGGCATTGGCCAGAATGCATTAATTATGGAATCCATGAGCCTGAAGGACCCACATACTTTGATGTGTATTACAAAGGTGCACATGGAAGAGAGAAAGTTTATAGCGTGAATTTGAGAGAGCAGGTGGAGGAAATGATAGAAAGATTTCGATGCGAGTCCACTCAATTACAATATTCCTAGCACGACGAATTGTGAAATGAAAGAACCGCCATATGTGCTGCATACCGCTCAAACGACAACAACGATATTCATTATTTTGATGCAATTGTCCAAGAGGTCATCTGGATTAAGCACATGATGAGCATGAAAAGAGAATCTAAATGTACAAGTAGCACTGCTACAATTATTGTTGATGCCAAGGTTTTATGGAGTGATGGCCCATCTAAAGTTGAAATTACCACTGTTGCCATAAAAGATATCCGCTTGTTGCCAGACCAAAGCCTTGAAGGTCACCTTGTTATACAGTTCCTTGAATGGGTGTTACAAGAAAAAAAGAACACAGCTTCTCTGGATATGAATGTGCCACTTAATCGGTGGAAAAAGAATTTCAAAATAATGGCGAGTCTCCACGTGAGAAGGAGTGGGATAGAATGCCAAAAATGATAAGAATGCCGAGTGTAGACCACCAGAGGGAGGCATACACGCACTGAAGGAGCGCAGATCAGCAGGTGAAATGCTAATGCATAGGTAAAATGCTCAGATGTAGATGTGACAGTCAGAGGATATTCCTCTTTGCAGTAGCAAGGGTTGGTCTTCTCACAAGAAATGAATGGAAAAATAGTAATGACCTCTATTCTAATAAATGCTGAGAAGGCCACACATCATGGCTTTGATACCATGTTAAACACACACATGGTGGAGGAGAAAAGGTAAAACAAACACACAGAAAGATAAGTATTGGTTGCATTTCTATTACTCATAGATGTACATTTATATTATGTTAATGTGACTCTTGGATTTTGCATTCCAAGGTCACTTGGACTCCTTTGTGACTGTTCACCTTCCACACCTACCCATAGAGGATTAGGTGTCCAACACTAATGAGAAAAAGAGTCTCGTCTGGAATGTGTTCATCAAAATTTGACACGGGAGAAGCAAAGGGAAGAGAGCATATCAATTTAGAGAAACCAGTGATTTCTTGGATTTGGAAACAGTGAATTCCAAATCAAACTCTTGTAAAATCACAAATCCATTTAAAATATTTTTCCCCCAGCAATTGACGAGTGAAAATGTAGGTCATAGGATTTCAATTAGAGACCACGATAGTCGTATAAAGAAGGATATAATGTCGAAAGTGTTGAACATCATGAACCATAGCCAGGGCCAGCTTCTCGACATGGCCATATCGAGTCTCTGTATCCATAAGGTTACGACTGAGGTAATAAATTACATGTTCAGTACCGTCGTCGTCGTCCTGGACCAGTACTATACCAATAGTACCGGACGAAGCTACTAAGTAAAGGAAGTAGTTTTCTAGTCAAATTAGTGTTCCTAAATTGATGTCATAAATTGTCAACCAGGGCTAGTAAACTGTTGAAGTGAAGTTCACTATATGTGCCTAGGTATCTTCTTCCTAATTCGTTGTGTTTAGTGTTTTTCTAGTGTTTTTTTTTTTGTTTTGTATTTTTATGCTAAGAGGAAAAGAACTAAATTGCTGGCAAAGAGAAGTTATTGATCACACGAAAACAGAACAAAATCTATTCCAAACTATGTATGGCACCTAAGGACAAAAAATGCTAATTCACAGATTGCAAAACTTGACAAGAAAAGTAACTCATAACATTACACTCAGTCCAATTCATTTCATTAGAGGCATGTTGGAATAACTTGAGAAAAGGATAAGTTTGATGCAATGAGGTTCTCTTTAATAAACAACAACTTACAATATCACAGAGAAAATATCATCCATGGTTAGAAATTTGTTGGAACATTTTGAGAAAAGATTATCTGCAACATAATAAGGAACCCTATGCTAAAATAACTTGTGACACTAGAATTAACCCATTCTGCAACTCAAAATGTTACTGTTAAGCCTCATTCAAGGGTTAGAGATCTCTTGGAATAGCTTTGGAAAAAGGTTGTTTGTAAAATTGTGAGAAATTGCAGAACAATCAAGACCTCAAAATGATATCACTAATTCTTGTCCATATGATAATAATGTGTTAGAAGAGACTAATAACAAGAGCATCTTGTAAAATAATGAAGGTATTTTAGGTCTAATTTAACAGGACTAGAATGCAATTAATAAAACTTGAAATACAATGAACAGAACTGAACTAGAATGTAATTAACTTCCGAAGTATTACAACTCTTTCTCATTCACGTGTTAGTGATATATTGGAACAGTTCATAAGAGCAATATTGACTGTAACATTCGATGTAAGTGAATCATAAAACATGAAGCTCAGAAAATCTACCTAAATTAAGAACGAAGCAGAGCTAAAGTCACTTATCTAGAAAATATGCACAAAGCCTTTCGGACAGTAGGGGCCCTCTACCATCGGATTGGCACACGAATCTCCTCAAGATTGCTTCAGATCATGCATTAAATTTGTACTTCTTTCATTAAAGGAAAACGATTTAGAAACAGAGTATCACAGTCTTGGAAAACTTAACAACAAAACATCAACTAGCTAACTGTCTCTCGGTTCACCGAGTTATTCTTATAAGAAAAATACATAATTGTCATTGAGTGGAAATAGGCATAGGTATATTTTTAAATCAAAATCGAATTAGAACTCCTGTTAAAGACTCGTACTTTTCTGAAGACATCTGTAGAGTCCTTGTCCTTGTAGAATTCTACTTCTTAGTTTTGGCTTCCTCCATGTGCATAACCACTTGCATATTTTTGCTCAGACTTCGTAGAGGGCAAGGAATGATGTAGGTGAGTTATGGAATTAAACCATATGTGTTTTTCCTTTAAGTGACACTTGTAACCTGTGTGAACATAAAGATGGCTGCGGAATAGGCGACTAGCTACAAAATGGTTGCATTCTGTAGCTAAGTCTAGTCAAAAATCACTATGACAACAAAACCACAAAAGTATAGTAAGTCAGTCATTACATGTATTCTTAAAGTGACTTTAATCAATCCTATTGATATTGTAAGCCTATAAATGATAAAGGACAAATGGAATGAAGTGAAATTTGGTGGAAGGAAAGGACATCTTTGGGGCTTAACATACCCCCACTGCAAAGCTTTTGCATGTCCTCATGCAATCAATCCATGTATTCTGAAACTTTTGTTAGGACATCTAACTTCCTTTTTCTGCTTTGCTTAGTGTTCAATGGCATCCTGGGCTTCCTTATGACCAATTTGAATCTCAGATTTATAAGTGCCTTGCTCAACTTTTTGTTTTTCTTCTTCAGCTTCTCACTAGCCTTGTACAATTTTTCCATTTGCAGAGAGAGATTTGTATTCATATTACTTTTCAGCTTGACTTGTTCCCTTAAAATTTAATTTTCATTTTTTATGTGCCTATTAATTACTTCCAATTCATATTTATCTCTCCTCAGCACTTCAATTGAAGATTCTTGTGGACTAGGAGTTCTTCCTCTATTTTCTGAGGCTCTCTTTTCCAATGACTCAACATAATTATAGATTTGTTGTTGGGCTGGGTCTACCTCCGAAATTCCTCTATCAAGATCCTCTTCATACTGGTACTCAGGATATCTGTCAGTTGGTGTCTCTTCATCTTCAATATCTATGATTCCCATTTTCTTAACCCCTGTTTTCTTCAATATGCCTCTAAGCCTATGGCTTATTCTTAGTTTAGATGGTCCCTCACCTCTCTCCTTAGCATACTTTCTTATTATCTTCTCCTTTTTAAGCTGTTTCTTGATTTCAGCCAATTTTTCAGAGATAATCTCCTCACTGTCTTCTTGTATGGATTGACCAGTTTTAATTTCAACAGATTTGGAAATTTTTCCTCTCCTGCTTCTTCTTGCAAGTTTGCCTTCAGATGGAGTTTCTTTATGTTCCTCAAAATGATTCCTTAAGAGGAACTCATCCTAACTGTCTCCCACCTTTTTCAAATGATGTTCAATTAGAATTTTAACTAGGCCATGGTGATACAAGGTGGTTTCTAAGAATTGAACCCTTTTTTGGACATTAGTAGCCATCCTCTTTAGGCTATGGAGTAAGAAAAAGGGTAAATTGATTTCTTCATCTAGGAAATGCATCATAAGTCGAATATGATAAACATATAGGGTGCCAAACCTTCCCTCACAAGTTATAAAATTTTGCAGAATTAGCAACATATTTCGCCATTTATTCTTTAAGGCTGAACTACGAATGTCTTTCTTGAAAACTGAGATATCCATACCTGGTGTTTTGAGCATCTGCCTCCATGCTTCATTGTGAAATTCCTTTTTTTTGAACCATCGTTCACCTTTCCTTGGTAATTCTGCTGCTTCTGCAATGAAATATTCTGTGAAAATGAACTTGACATCACCTATTTCAACTTCTGACCCGTTGAATGACTGGGAAAATGTCTTGGTGACCTCCTTATGGAATCCATTGAACTTTTCCAAAAAATGTAGCCATCCAAACTGCTGTAACATTTCTCTAATCTATGGGTAACCCTCTAAGTATTTGGTTCCGACTGGTTCGGACCTTACAATGAGTCCCATGGCTTCTTTTCTCAATCTTAAACTTACTGCTCCGTAACTGCTCTCCTATTCAGGGTAAAAATGGCTGTAGAAGGTTGTTTTCACCCCAAAGATGACTTCTCTTTTTTTGCAGACAAGAATTGGCTACGAAAAAATGACATGAAGTGAATATGGAATGAGTGAAATATGGTGAGGGTAAATCACACGAATAAATGAGTTTGAGAGCTGTCATGAGTAAAAGACCGCGAAGAAATCTCATGGGAATTTCAAAATAATCACTGAATACTTCGGGTTAGTGACGTGACCTAATAGGTCACTTCAAGTACTAACCGTTAATTTTTAATAAATGATGATTTGATATGGCGGAATGGAAGGGATTTTTCCAAGGATTTTATGATAGGCTTGATAGGCTTGATCAATACGAATAATCAAAATAACTTTATGAAACATACGTATGACTTAACCATACTATAACTTTCATAATCTGTTATCATAATAATTTCACAATTTTACCTTAGCCCTTCTTTTGATTTTTGTGGTTTTAATATGCTTTGTATTCTTTTGAAAATCATTGATCCTTCAGTCTTCATAACCCCTTTGATTTTGCTTGTTGACATAGGTGTGAAAGATCAATTTGCTGCTGAACAAGTGGTTGTTGGATAGTTGCCTGCAGGATATCTGGCTACAGAATGTATGGCTATGGAATGTTTGGCTGCAGAATGTCTGGCTGCAGAATATCTAGCTGCAGAATATACCTGTAAAAGCTTTGAGACATGGAATGAAATAATTTGAAACATGGATGGAATGTAGTATGAAATGAAATAAAATGGATCATGAAATATGGTGGAATGAAGCATGAGTGAAGTGAAATGTGATGGAATGAAATGGATCATAAATGTGAAGTGGAATGAAATATGAAAAGTGGCCTGCAACTCATGATTTGTAATACTCAATTGCAGAAAGAGATCAATTTTGAAAATCTGAAATCAAAATGAGATGGACCATGAAATGGAGTGAATGAAGTATGGATGAATGGAGTGAATGGAATATGAATGAAGTGAGATATGATGGAGTGAAATGGATCAAAGTGGAATGTGATATGTAAAGTGGCCCTGCAGTTATGATTTTATGATAGTTGCTTGTAGGAAAAGAACAATTTTGAAAAGTTAAAGTGTCAGAAGGATTCTGATTTTCACTTTATCTTTTCTGTATAAACATGCTAATCAATGATAAATTTTCATGTTTATACTTTATTATTTTTAAAATATATATATATTTTTTTCATGCATCTGATTTCAGAAAAATACAATTAAGTTGATGAAGAAGAAGGATTCTTCTTCATTAACTTCACATCACTATTCTCCTGGAATCTCTTGACAAATTCTTCTCTTGAAAGTGGCTTATGATACAGTTTCAATCTATGACCATTTACAAGAAAAGTGACCTCATCTTCATCTATTGTCCTGATTTTTATTGCTCCATTGTCAAAAAATTTCACAATTTCATATGGCCGAAGCCAATGTGTTTGGAATTTACCTTGAAAATATTTGAACTTTGAATCAAACAAGAGGGCCCAGTCACCTTCTTTGAATTATTTTTCCTTAATGTACTTATCATGCCATCTAGTCCTTTGCTGTTGGACTATATTTGTTCTCTGGACTACATCCTGTCTGATCTCATCCAATTCATTAATCTGCTCCAATCTATGCTTTTGTGCTTCTGTTAGATCAAGTCCTAGCTGGACTGCCATTTTAAAATTTTGAATCTGAAACTCTATGGGAAACAAGACTTGTTTTCCATAAAAAAGTTCATAAGGAGTATGACATGTTTTGCTTCTCCATGTAGTTCTATAGGCCCACAATGCTTCAGGAAGCCTGTCTGCCCAATCTTTTCTATGTAAATGAACAGTCTTTGTTAGGATCCCTTCAATGACCTTATTAGTAGATTCCACTTGACCATTTGCTTGTGGATGATAGAGAGTATATTTTCTGTGTCTGATTTTGTACCTCTCCACCATTTGTTCCACTAGCTTTGATGTGAATTGAGCTCCTTGATCTGTAACAATTTCTCTTGGGACACCAAAACGAGTAAAAATATCCTCAAAAAGAAAATTAACTACAGATGCTTTAGTAGCAGAAAGTAATGGCTTGGCCTCTACCCATTTGGTAACATAATCAATGCAAACTAATATATATTTCTTTTGTCTTGATGGAGGACTAATAGGTCCTACAAAATCCAAAGCCCATTTTTCAAAAGGTTCAATATGTACCTGAGGCTGCAATGGCATCTCACCTGAAGGAGAAGGTTTCCCTACCCTTTGGCAACTGTCACACCTTTTGACATACTCTTTAGCATCCTTAAACAGGGATGGCCAATAATATCCCAAATGAAGGATCTTATAGGCTGTCCTTTTATCAGCAAAGTGTCCGCCATAAGGTTCATCATGACATGCCTTGAGAATCTCAGGCATCTCATCTTCCCGAACACATCTCCTAATGATAAAATCTGGACCTGTTTTGTATAACTCATTAGCAACCCATGAATATTTTTCACTGTCATAAATGATCTTTCTTTTGTCTCTTGCATTCATTATTGAAGGAAATTTCCTTGAAACTAAATAATTAGCAATGTCAGCAAACCAAGGAGTTTGAGTAGAAACTGCAAAAAGATATTCATCAGGGAATTGGTCTTCAACTGGAGTATTGTCCTTAATGTTTTGGAGTCTAGATAGGAAATCAGCTACTGTATTTTGTTTCCTAGGCCTATCTAGAATGGTAATGTTGAATTCCTATAAAAGCCATAACCATCTTATGACTCTGCCATTGGTAATTGATTTGTTCATTAGATATTTAATTGCAGAGTGATCTGTGTGAACAAAAGTTTCATAGCTTGTTATATAGTGTCTGAATTTATTTATGGCATGAACAACAACTAAGAACTCTTTTCCAGTTACAGTATAATTTAACTCTGAAGGAGTCAAATTTTTACTTTTATAATAGATGGCATAAGGAATCAGGTCTTTTTGTCCCAATATTGCTCCTAAAGTTGTATCTGAGGCATCTGTTGAAATATGGTATAATTTCATGAACTGCCAAGGGCTTGAATGATTAGATTTAGAATTCAGACAACGGAGCAGACCCATTTAATACACAGTTTTGTAAATACTTGAAAAGGAGATGCCACTATGGAAGTTGTTTTGAGAACTTCAAATAACCAAACCTAGGAAAAATCCTAGACATATTAGACAAATTATATAGTGAAGTATTTTAACTGTTCCTGATTATATTTTATTGCAGACAAAGGATGTTCAGTGACATTCCTTCAGTAAAAATCATAAAACACTTTTCATGACTTACTGAAAGATTTGATTCTTTACATCTCTTTAAGAATTTTTCCAAGTTTTCTAAGGATTCTTCAAATGTATTTCCATAAACTGTGAAATCATCCATATATACCTCTACACAATCATGTATTAGATCCGAAAATATTCCTAGTACTACCCTTTGAAATGTTGCAGGTGCATTGCATAGTCCAAATGGAAATACTCGGTAAGCATAGGTACCCCAAGGACAGGTAAATGTGGTTTTGTCTTGATCTTCAAGTGCTACTTGAATTTGGTTATAACCATTAAACCCATCTAAAAATGAGAAGTGCTTTTTGCCAGCTAATGTATCTAAAACTTTATCTATGAAAGGTAGGGGAAAATGATCTTTAAGAGTAGCTTTGTTTAATTCCCAGTAGTCAATACATACCCTCCATTTACCATTTTTCTTTGGCACAATTATCAAAGGAGAAACCCACTGACTATCTGAAATGGGATAGATAAAATTGACATTTAACAATTTCTGCAATTCTTCTTTAACAATCTCCCTAAGATTTGGATTCATCCGTCTCTGAGGTTGTCTGATTGGTTTACAATTTTCCTCTATGTAGATGTGATGAGTGCAAGTCTTAGGGCTTATCCCTTTCATATCAGTGTACTCCCCGGCAACGGCGCCAAAATGTCTAGTCAACTTAGTGTTTCTAAATTGATGTCATAAATTTTCAACCAGGGCTAGTAAACTGTTGAAGTGAAGTGCACTATATGTGCCTAGGTATCTTCTTCCTACTTCGTTGTGTTTAGTGTTTTTCTAGTGTTTTTTTTTGGTTTTTTATTTTTATGCTAAGAGGAAAAGAACTAAATTGTTGGCAAAGAGAAGTTATTGGTCACACGAAAACAGAAAAAAATCTATTCCAAACTATGTATGGCACCTAAGGACAGAAAATGATAATTCACAGATTGCAAAAACTGACAAGAAAAGTAACTCATAAAATCACACTCAGTCCAATTCATTTCATTAGAGGTATGTTGGAACAACTTGAGAAATGGATAAGTTTGATGCAATGAGGTTGTCTTTAATAAACAAAAACTTATAATATCACAGAGAAAATCTCATCCATGGTTAGAAATTTGTTGGAACATTTTGAGAAAAGATTATCTGCAACATAATAAGGAACCCTATGCTAAAATAACTTGTGACACTAGAATTAACCCATTCTGCAACTCAAAATGTTACTGTTAAGCCTCATTCAAGGGTTAGAGATCTCTTGGAATAGCTTTGGAAAAAGGCTGTTTGTAAAATTATGAGAAATTGCAGAACAGTCAAGACCTCAAAATGATATCACTAATTCTTGTCTATATGATAATAATGTGTTAGAAGAGACTAAGAACAAGAGCAGCTTGTAAAATAATGAAGGTATTTTACGTCTAATTTAACAGGACTAGAATGCAATTAATAAAACTTGAAATACAATGAACAGAACTTAACTAGAATTCAATTAACTTCCGAAGTATTACAGCTCTATCTCATTCACGTGTTAGTGATATATTGGAACAGTTCATAAGAACAATATTGACTGTAACATTTGATGTAAGTGAATCATAAAACATGAAGCTCAGAAAAACTACCTAAATTAAGAATGAAACAGAGCTAAAGTCACTTATCTAGAAAATATGCATAAAGCCTTTCGGACAGTAGGGGACCTCTACCATCAGATTGGCACATGAATCTCCTCAAGATGGCTTTATATCATGCATTAAAGTTGTACTTCTTTCATTGAAGGAAAACGCTTCAGAAGCAGAGTATCACAGTCTTGGAAAACTTAACAACAAAACATCAACTAGCTAACTGCCTCTCGGTTCATCGAGTTATTCTTATAAGAAAAATACATAACTATCATTGAGTGGAAATAGGCATAGGTGTCTTTTTAAATCAAAATTGAATTATAACTCCTGTTAAGGACTCGTACTTTGCTGAAGACATCTGTAGAGTCCTTGTCCTTGTAGAAGTCTACTTCTTAGTTTTGGCTTCCTCCACGTGCATAACCACTTGCAGATTTTTGCTCAGACTTCGTAGAGGGCAAGGAATGATGTAGGTGAGTTCTGGAATTCAACCATATGCATTTTTCCTTTAAGTGATACAAGTAACCTGTGTGAACATAAATATGGCTGCGAAATAGGCGACTAGCTACAAAATGGCTGCATTCTGTAGCTAAGTCTAATCAAAAATCACTATGACAACAAAACCACAAAAGTATAGTAAGTCAGTCATTACATGCATTCTTAAAGTGAATTTAGCAATCCTATTGATATTTTAAGCCTATAACTGATAAAGGACAAATGGAATGAAGTGAAATTTGGTGGAAGGAAAGGACATCTTTGGGGCTCAACAATAGTCACGATGGAAATTTGGGGGATGCAGTAAATGAGTGTTGATGAGAACTTTCTTTAAAGAATCGAAGGATTTTTGAGCAACTTCATCCCGCAGGAATGGGATCCCTTGTTTAAGAAATCGTGTGAAGTCCTTAGTGAGCGCAGCGTAGGTGGGAACGAAACGACGAAGGAAATTAGATTTCCCTTGTAGGCTCTACAACTGAGATAAAGAGGAGGAAGGGGGTAAATTAACAATAGCCTCGAATTTCAAGGGATCAAGACATATGCCTTCTTTAGAGACGAAAAACCTAAAGGATTCTACCGGATTCTATGCAAAAAAACATTTATGCGGATTTAAGAAAATATTATATTATTGGCAATGTAGAAAAATCTCTCGAAGGTGCACAGGATGAGCCTGACGCCTAGATGAATGAGCAGGAAGGTAATCCAAGTAAGGTTGTACGATGTGATTAATATCATGGAAAGCATACGACATCGCGCATTGGAAGGTAGCACCAGAATTTTTCAAACCAAAAGGGAGATTTTTTTAAGCAAAGGTTCCCCATGGAAATTTGAAGGCAGTCTTGTGTTAATCAGCTAGCAAGATATTAATATGGTTATAGCCAAAAAAACCATCCATAAAATAAAATATCTCACTCTCAGTGCACTCATCAATGATTTGGTCAATGAATGGAGAGGGATAGTTATCTTTCGGGTAGGCCAGATTTATGTCTCGTTAATCAAAACAGACGCGAATAGTACCCTTCTTTTTATTGACAGGGACAATATTGGACACCCAATCTATCAAAGGAATTGGATAGATAAATCCAGCCTTAAGAATCTTTTGAACTTCTCCCTTTATGGCGACTACCTTTCTAGGGTGCACTAGATGAAGTCGCTGAAGAACAGGCTTCACATCAAGGTAAGTCGCTATTTTGTGCACCACTATATTTGGATCGATGCCAGGCATCTCGTCATAGGACCATGTAAAAAATCTCTAAATTCTTGGAAGAGACTAGTGTACAACTTGATCTCATATGGAGAGCAAGTTATCCCGATGTGAATGTTCTCGACAATTCCTGGTTTCAAATAAATGTCGATAGGAATTATAGCAGTGATGCTACCCATGTTCCCCTCAAATAAGACCTCATGTGCCAACATGGGTGTCAAGAACGAACTAGCAAAAGCATGCGGAGTAAAATTTTTGAGACATGATTGAATTATTCCAGGGCTCAGGAGAAACGAAGAACAATGATGAGTATCGTTCCAAGGCTTTTCTTTAAGAGACATGGTTTCCACGATACTTTCGTCAGAGGGAAATTGTAATATCCCAAAAAGGGAGAATGCAGTAATACTTAACATAGTATAAGAACTGCAGGAAGATAAACAATAAATCTTAAGACAACATCAGAATTTACAGAGAATCTGAGCCATTTTATTATATTGGAGAAGAATCAGTTACACAATGTACAAAATGTGAGTAGATCTAGCCAAAAAGTTGGTCTAGAATCACTCAGAAAACAGGCTGCAATAGGTACAGCGTAACTGGAGAGGCATTGAAGAAAATACTACGTTTTCCCTTCAACAAAATATAAACATATAGTTTCAGGCTGAATAGGAAAATGCAAATCTACTCAAAACTGAAGCACAGATGATGTCAAGATTCAAGATCTGGCCAATGTGATGGATTCCCAAGATAACCCAGAAAGGATTTCCAGATTTGCAACTTTGGAAAATCACCTCCCTAGGATTTGATCCTTGATTTGGTGGGAAATACAGATCTGAAGCTAGATCTAACAAATATATTGATGAAATATGATATCATATCAGATCTATGTGTGAAGGGTTGATCCCTTCTTCAGATCGATGAGCTATAAGCTCTAGATCTAGCTTCTCAATCCTCCAATGATGATTGCATCTGCTGCAACACAACTGCCACTAGAAACTACATTGTGAGGGAAAGATATGCCTTCTACCTTCTGAAAAATGCTGCAATAAAATCCAGGTTGATGGTAAGACTGATGGCAATGTGAGGGGATGATCCCTCACAAGATTTCTAGCTGAAATACTAGCAACTTCCTTCCTCCTTTTTGATCTTCAAAATGAACAGCGTAATTCCTGAAGGGATTACTGCTGCTAGGAGGTTAATAAATTTTGGCCTGATGCCTGATCTACAATGAAGCTCTGGGAAGCTGATCTTCAAGCCCAAGTTGATAGGAATAAACCCTCACTAGTTCTCCAGCTGAAGTACTGAAGACAATTTCCTCCTTCCAAACTGATCTTCAGAAATCTGCAATTTCTAAATATGGATGTTCTGCAAAAAGTGGGAAAAGAGATGTGGCACTCAAAGCCTGATGTAATATGAAGTAAAATAATCTTTCTAGAGCTTCTCTAAGAAAGAGGTGGGATTCCTGACCAGGAACACCCTGTGCTAAACAACACTTGCAATCTCTGCTAAACAGCCCGAGAAAGCAATGGAATGTCACATGACAATTCAAGATCTAAAAATATCTTTACATTAAGAATAATCAGCATGCCCTCATCCTTTCCTTCATCTTCTTTATATAAAATTTGAGCCTTCCCAAGCCTTGGCCCTCATCTAAACTGCGCAGTGTATGTGGACAAGATCCTCCAAGTTGGATTGCGCCATTTGACCAAATCAACCATCATGTCTAGGTGCAATGTACACCTTCTCCATCAAGTGCTCTTTGTTTTCACATCATCCTCCATCACTTTATCATGAATGTCTCATGATATCTTGTTTGACATCTTCAAGATCTTAGTTTACTGAATCAACCTCCATGATCTATCTCATTAATGAGACAGGTTCTCCAATTTCATTCACATTAGTAGTTGCTCAACTAACTTATTATGTAGATCTAGGATTAATTAATCCACATTCACACACACAAAAGTGGATATTTATTCATATTGAGGATTGTGGGTCCCTCCACCCTTTTATTTACTTAATTAATTAAGAAAATCAAGGACTCTAATATTCCAAATATGATGTGAAAATTTGGGAATATTACAGTCCCCCTTGGAAAAATGTTGCTTGTCCTCAAGAAACTCCAAAATTAGATGAAAAGCCATCTATTCCCCTCCAAATGGCATCCACATAAGAAAGGCTTCCTCCATTTGCTGCAATGGGTGATGCATGTTTGGTTCCAAATTTGTCTTTTAAAAACATAAAGAATAACCTCTAACTGTATGGTTAGATGTCCTCCTTCCATCATGAAGTACCAAGTGACAACCATATGATGTCCAACATCATCATCAATACATGAGGTGCATAAAATAAGGTGGCTCTCTTCACAAAGGAAAAGCTCCATCACACAATACATCTCTCCATCCCATGTTTCATGAATTTGTTTGAGCATTGATATGCTCTCATACTTAGCCCTGTTGGCCTTGTTGGATCCAAGCATCATTCCAATTTTATGCAAAAGAATAAGGAAAGGAGCTATATGGGTAGACAAGGATGTCAAACCATATTATCCTAAGAGTAACCACTAGAGTAAGGCCCTTTGTTTCCATCCTCCATCTCCTCCATGTAAGATGGACAAGCCAAACTCCCCCAAAAGAAACCAAAGCAACAAGAGATCTTGCTTCTTCCTCTCCTCCTCATGTGCATAATGAAGCAAAAACATACTAATGGACATATGAAATGTCACATCAACCCAATACAAAGAAACATCATCAATGCACATCATGAGAGCATCATGCCAAGATTTACCCAAGCCAAAACACATAGACATAGGAGATGTCATGTGGTGGCCAATCTCTCCCAAGTGAAACCAAAATGAACATGCCTTCCTTTGTTGCATTTTATCATTGATACACAAGGCATGAATCAGAAAAACATTAGCTATTGGGTGGTAACCATACTCACCCAAGAGAAACCAGCGCAACCATGCCTCTTTCTTCATTTCATAATTGTTCCTCAAGGCATGGATCAAAGAAATAGGAGCCTTTGGGCAATGACAAGAACCTCCCAAGGGAAACGAACATAACCAAACTTGCTGGTCCATGTCATACATCTGCAAGTGGTCATTCAACCCCTTTCTTATCATCCTCACCCACTCACCCCAATATGGAAGATGAGTGATGTGCTGCATAACCATGGTATCCTCCCTTTGTAGAATACCATCTTCCCTAAAATGATGAAGAACTTTGCACTTCATGAAATGTTGAAATGCACCTCCAATGAGATCTCTTAATGAGACCTTCTTCTCATCCATGGCCTTCCAAAACTAATGAGGTTCTGGATCTGCTGTAGGTAGGTACAAGTTTCTCTTTGAGCTGTGAGATGCTCATGGAGAAAGGGTCATCTAGAAAGGAGAAAAGGTTTCTCATCTCAAGATGTCTACCATTTATCATCTTTACCTCCATTTCCTCATGAGTGAAGCTACCTTTAGAATGCTCCAAGAATAACGGGGCCTCATCATTATCATTGCTTCTAAGTGACAATGCTGTAGATCTGCAAAGTGATACATAAACTGTCTCAAAGAAAGGTACAATACTGATCTCATAACCAGTCATTGTACAAAGGATTATGCTCATCCCATTTTATGAAACTCTACACTTCAAATCAAGAGGTTGAATGTATCCCATCCATGAAAATCTAGGATAATTTTTCATCTCCTCCTTGATTAGATCAAGGGTCCTCTGCGCGGTGATAGTATGTTGCTTTAAATCAGCATTTGGATCTAACCCTTGGTCATGCATTGGACCTGATGGCATGTCCCCATTAGTTTCAATAATATCTATTGAAACAATAGGTGATGAATGAGTATGCATACCTTGGACCAACTGATATGTGGGAATCTCTTGACAGAACACAAGACTTCCTCCAACCGGGACAATAGTGCCTCCAACTGCTGGTAAGAGTGATGGCTGCTCTTCTCCAAGTGTACCAGCATTGGAATTCTCCTCCTCCTCATCATGCATCTCCTGAATCATGCATGGGACTCTATGTGTCAAGAGCTCAAGACTATCTTGCAAATATGCAAGTGTCTCTTCTTCAGATGCAATTACTTCTACAACTAGTGATGAATGTAGTGACTTCTTGTCCAGAGTGACAAGATTGACATCCTCCTCTTTAGGAAATGTCACTTTGTGACACAACTCTGGTTTTCTCCCATCAAATTCGTTCCTCAACTTGTGAAAGAAATCTGACTATTTAGTCACCTTTTCATGCTCCATGTGCCCAAACCACCAATCATTGGCTTCATATAAGAGATGAAGTGTTGCAATTTGAACAGCCTCTTCCCTAGCCACAGGATGTAGTTTGAAAAATGCATCTAACTCTCTCCTCCAAGCCTTAGAATTTCTTGAGGAGGATCCCTCAAATGTAGGAAAATATAATCTATTGTGCCTCTTCCTTCTATTGCTGCTATAGGATCCTCTTTCTTCTTTGATTTTGAAGAATTGTTGGAGAGTTAGCTTCTCCTTGAATGCTCTAGACTGTGCTTTGTACTCTTCAAGATATAGAATGAAAGTCTCATGAGTTTCAGGTTCATTCCTTCCTTCATTTCTACACCCTACACCTTCTTCAAAGAAAGTGGGCATAGTGGATCTATGAGGAGATCTAGGATTCTCCAGTTTTCTTCTCTGTTGATAGGAAGTGTTGGGACCTTCCTCATCACACCTTCTTCTTGGACATTCTTTCTACCCTTCCTCTTTCATTTGATAGACCTCCTTGGAGAGATCTTGCATAGATCTATAGAAATGAGTGGAAAAATTTTCTTCCTCCATGATATATCTCATCTATCTGCTTCTTCTTTAGATGAAAAAGATGAAGTGTCCACAAGCTGAGCCAAAGATCATGCTTTGATACCACTGTAATATCCCAAAAAGGGAGAATGCAGTAATACTTAACACAATATAACAATTGTAGCAAGATAAAAAATAAATCTTAAGACAACATCATAATTTATAGAGAAGCTGAGCCATTTTATTATATTGGAGAAGAATCAGTTACACATTGTACAAAATGTGAGTAGATCTAGCAAAAAAGTTGGCCTAGAATCACTCAGAAAACACGCTGCAATAGGTACAACGTAAACAGAGAGGCACTGAAGAAAATACTGCGCTATCCCTTTATTAGAATATGAACATATAGTTACAGGCTGAATAGGAAAATGCAGATCTAATCAAAATTGAAGCTCAGATGATACCAAAATTCAAGATCTAGCCAATGTGATGGATTCCCAAGATAACCCAGAAAGGATTTTCCAAATATGCAACTTTGGAAAATCACCTCCCTAGGATTTGATCCTTGATCTACTGGGAAATACAGATCTGAAGCTAGATATGAAAAATAGATTGCTGAAATATAATATTAGATCAGATCTATGTTGGAAGGGTTGATCCCTTCTTAAGATCTATGAGCTAGAAGCTCTAGATCTAGCTTCTCAATCCTCCAATGATGATTGCAGCTGCTGCAACACAACTGCCACTAGAAACTGCCTTGTGAGGGAAAGAGAGGCCTTATGCCTGCTGAAAAATGTTGCAATAAACTCCAGGCTGATGGTAATACTGATGGAAATGTGAGGGGATGATCCCTCATAGAATTGCTAGCTGAAATACTAGAAACTTCCTTCCCCCTTTTTGATATGAAAAATGAACTGCGTAATTCCTGAAGGAAATACTGCTGCTAGGAGGTTAATAAATTTTGGCCTGATGCCTAATATAGAATGAAGCTCTGGGAAGCTGATATTTAAGCCCAATGTGATAGGAATAAACCCTCACTAGTTCTCTAGTTGAAGTACTAAAGACAATATCCTCCTTCCAAACTGATCTTCAGAAATCTGTAATTTCTGAATATGGAAGTTCTGTAGAAAGTAGGAAAAGAGATGTGGCACTCAAAGCCTGATGTAATATGAAGTACAATACTCTTTCTAGAGCTTCTCTATGAAAGAGGTGGGATTCCTAACCAGGAAACCCTGTGCTAAACAACACTTTCAATCTCTGCTAAACAGCCTGAGAAAGCAATGGAATGTCACATGACAATTCCAGATCTGAAAAGATATTTACATCAAGAATAATCAGCATGCCCTTATCCTTGCCTTCATCTTCTTTATATAACATTTGAGCCTTCCCATGCCTTGGCCCTCATCTAGAATATTCAGTGTATGTGGACAAGATCCTCCAAGTTGGACTGTGTTGTTTGACCAAATCAACCATCATGTCTACTAGGTGTAATGTACACCTTCTCCATCAACTGTGCTTTGTTTTCACATCATCTTCCATCACTTTATCATGAATGTCTCATAATATTTTTTTTGACATCTTCAAGATCTTAGTTGACTAAATCAACCTCCATGATATATCTCATTAATGAGATAGGTTCTCCAATTTCATTCACATTATTAGTTGCTCAACTACCTTGTTATGTAGATCTAGGCTTAATTAATCCACATTCACACACACAAAAGTGGATATTTATTCATATTGAGGATTGTGGGTCCCTCCACCCTTTTATTTACTTAATTAATTAAGAAAATCAAGGACTATAATATTCCAAATATGATGTGAAAATTTGGGAATATTACAGAAATGTCTCATTCAAAGGATATGATGAGTCCGAAGAACCAAGCCAAGGAGACTGGGAGTATGCATCGAAATGCATGTCTGGAGCAGCATGTTCAGAATCAAAATTTGAAGCCTAAATTATTTCACAATAATTGAATTCCATAGGTCTTAACGACATGACATCACCAAATGAATCAACCTGGTCAGGAGTAGGGATGATCCACAGATCAACCGAAGTAGAGATCATATTAACCTGGGTGGTATTCGGCAAAGGAAGATCAAAGAGACCCATAAGGGCAGAACCTTTAAAAATTCCTACCTTGACACTTGCATAAGTTGTGGCATTATGTTCCACGTATGGAACATTGATTTCTGAAGAGATGGTGTCAAAAAATGATAACTGGTCAATAGTGATAATATTTCCTTCATGCGGGAAACAAAGGACACGAAAGAGAGTGGACGGTACACATAACATAGCATGAGTCCAACTACAACCTAGTATAATATTATAATGTAGTTTGGCATCAACAACTTCTACTTCCACTTTAACCGTTTTCCCTTCCAACGTGATAGGAAAGTTGGGGAGGATACCAAAAGGGTGAGAGTCCCTTCCATCGAAAGCCTCCAAAGTGTTTAGATACTGGTTAAGGGTTTGAGAGCCTATGGCTTTCCAGTAAGAGTCAAACATAATGCAAGTGGATGCACCTTCATCCATGACTGAACGATGGATATTATTTCCATTAATACCAACCTTAATAATCAAGGAAAGCTGGTGGGGGAGACGTGGAACACAATTCTCCAGACAAAAAGTAATGAGGTTGGAATCAACTGGTTCGATACCTCCAATAGAGGATAGCAACGATTTATGTTGCGATAGCCAACTCTGAAGAACCTCGAGTGCATACATGGCAAACAACACCTGAGCTAATTCCTTAATAATATTGCAATGTTGAGCAGCGCGGGCGTTCAGGTTGTACAAGGATTTTCAGAGTACACCTTTGGAAGGTGGCCAGACAAAGGGATAGAGACTAGGCCTTTCAATGTGAAGAGGGCCAGAAGCGAACGGGGAAGAAGGAGTAGGAGCATCGACAATTTCTTTCCCTGCTGACTGATTCTAATAATCCTTAGATCTAGTGATTATGGAAACGGGTGCAACACCATTCATCATGAATACCTGAGAACCAAAAGAGGTGGAAGATTGGGGTTGTTCCACCATTTGAGTATGTTGAGATGGAAATGGTTCCTTAAGAACAACCAAACTTCCTTGGTTACCCTTTAGCAAGCGACTCACTTCAGCCCGTCATGGACAGTCCTTAGTGTAGTGTTTGTCGTCACATATCAGGCAAGGATACTTAGGTTTGCATTTAATTTCATCGCTAGTGCGAGGTTTAGCAAAATCCTACTTTGGAGCATCAGATTTGGATTCACCTTTGCCCTTATTTTTACCTTTAGAGGATTTTTCAGCCGTAGCAAAATGAAGGATGTTGACCTCAAAAAAAAATTCAAGATTCGAGGGATTTTGAGGAACAAAATCCGACGAGGAAGAAGATTTCTGCTTAGAAGAAAATGAAAACTTCTAGGAAGTCTGGGAAGAGGAACCAATGACACTGTCAACTAGTGGTGTCACCGAAGTTTTTGAAGTTGCAGACTTGGAGTCTGGGCATGGAGCATTAGGTAAAAGATCATATAACGCACTAGATTGCGAATAAACGAAATAGATATATTCGGCACGATCAATGGATTACTCTTCTATGACAATTGCCCCCATAGCGATATCCTAGGTGATCTAATTGATGAATGATTTGGTAAACAATTTAGTCAAGAGTTGATCAGGGATTTCAAACTTGATCAAATGGTGACACTGTCTCCATTCATGAATATGATCGGAGATGTTCGTAGCAGTATCTTGTTTCAAGGAGGTAAGGAGGTGAGTTCCCATTTCATAGCGAACCAGTAACTAGAAGTGTGTAAGAAAATCCATAGCTAACAAATTGAAGTCCTGAAAAGTTCCATGTGGAAGTTCAATGTACCACTTAGCAGCGACACCGCTCAACATCCTTTGAAAAATATGGAGATATACAGAATCATCAACCCAGGAATTGGATGAACACCGAAGACGGTATGTCATAACTTGCACTTGGGGGTCTTTTCCAGACTTGCCTTCAAACTTGGGGCAATTGCTTGGAATATTGGTTGGAATTGGAAGCCAATATGGACTATGAAGGAGTAGATCGTTGGTCAATATTGACACATCGGGAAGTTTCAACGTCGCAAGGAAAGGAAATTGCAGATTGAAAGGCATGATTTTTGGTCTTTGATACATACTCGTTTGTGTATTCCAACCAGGTTAGGAGAAATTCTGCCCCCATTTATTTTTTCCGAAAGTATTTTTACCATATTGATACTATCCATAATGATTGAAACCTTATGGATTTTGGCCATATCCTGGTTGCTGACCCAAAAACAGATTCTGACCTACAACAAACCATTTGGTTCCATCTTGACCATAGTTTGCAGCATACAGATTTTGCGGCTATTAAAATGTTTGGTATGGGTTACCTTGTGGTTGACCCTAAGAACCCAAAAGGTAACCTTGGGAACCCAATTGTTGACCTTGTGAGCCTAAGGGTTGACCTTGAGGCTGTTGGATGGTACCTCGAGGATTTGAAGACACTACACTATTGGTTACTGAGGTTGGCCGGGTTGCCCCTGAGGATGATGTTGACCCAGCTAAACAAAGAGCTGGCTTTGTTGAGAGGAGGGTTCTCCTTGCTTGACAAGAGGCTGACCTTGCTGAATGTGAGGTTGGCCTTGTTGACTAGAAGGTTGTCCCTATTTATAATAGGAAAATTGACCTTGATGGACAAAAGGTTGATTGGGTTGTATATATGGCATTGTCTGTTGCACATATGTTTTACCTTGTGGTTCATAAGGTTAGTATTGACCATAATTAGGACCCTGCTGAAAAGTATAAGCCCTTGCCTGAATGTCAGACTGCCCTTGAAATCCTTGCAAATTTACTAACAGGGTCTAGAATTGTTAGGAACCAAGAGGGATATTAGGCTACTGGTTAAGGCTCTGAAAAAATTGTTGATACTAATCATATGTTAATCCTGTTGGACCAGATGATCCAGCAGGCATAGGAGTGTTTCCAACTGCTTGAGACAAGCCCAGAATGTGAATTTGTAATCCACTCACAGATGTACCAATGGAGGGTTGAGAAACATTTGACAGGGAAGGAACCCTGCCAGGAATCGAAGTCGATGGGATTGACGTAGGAAGACTGGAGGGAGTCGCTGAGACACCAACGCAAACATTTGGTTGTGTAGGAGTAGCTGTGATCATTTATTGGGTAGGCATGGAAACAACTATGTTGGATGCAAGTGGAACGGGAGTGGATACTGCAGTATTCTTCCAAATAATATTGTAATACATAGGCATGGCACTCAAAGCAATCGAAATTAGGTGTCCCAACGAGGTGTAACCATGCGGGATGTATGACTGGGTAGAAGGCTGAGAGGCTGGCATAGGGAAAGCCCTCAGGAGGGAATTGATGTCCCTCAAAAAATGTCTCATCCGCGCCACTAATGGTGCTAGAAACCTCTAGGGGAGATGAAACTCCTCATATAGAATCCATCGGAAATAATTGACGAGTGGCGGTCTGAGATGGACACAGCGAATGCACGAATGGTACACAAGGTGTATCAAAAAGACTATATGGTTTTTGAGGGGAGATTTCAAAGTAATCAAATAACATATTCAGATGAAAGGCAACTTATCCAACCGACATCAAGAGGAGATAGAGTAGCAAGAGTTTGGATAATCGTGTTAATCCAAGTTGTCATTGATGGCAATAGGTTGAAAGACTTAATGAAAACATGGAAGATAGCATTTGAAGTTCTCCTAATGATGTTGCACTATGACATATTACTACACTTGCTGGGTACTATCATGATGACGCTATGACCCCATGATTAAGAAGCCAAGCAATGGAAAAGGCATTATGTCCTATATATTTTCTGCACTAAAATTAAGGACAGTTACAAAGGAAAAATTAATTTTTGCATCTTGGAGGCATCCAATCACAATGGGACTTAGACAATCTTAAAGAGGACTCGTTCCTCTTTCCAACGAGCCCTCATATGCCCCAAACCTTCCCGTGGTTAGAAATATATTGTTTTTTGAAGTTGTGTAATAATTATATTTTTTCTAAGCTGACTTGTCCTAGCTCCTTCATGTCGGCCTACATCTAGAAAGATGTGTCCATTCTTCTAACGTCAAACTTGTATAAGTATGAAGTCCCATCACTTCATTTTATCATCAATTTTTCGGTGAAGATAAGAAGAGGACATCAGAGCACACGAAAAGGGTTCACGTCTCGTGAACTAAAGAAGGCAGATACAACCGAGTTAGAGATCCATTTTTTTTGTATGCTTCTGTAACAACAATTGCACCCTTGGACCTATTTATGTGGTTTAATAAGACAATCATATCAGAGACTATTTCTGTGATAAAATAACTCAGAATCTTTTCAACAAAAATGGTATAAGGATCCCTCTTCATATACATCAATTTATGAACCAAACTACTAAGGCATATTAAAGTCTGAGCTCCCTTCTGAAATTTCCATCACTGTAATACACCGAGACAGTAGTGGCTCCGAGATCATGACAATGTGGTATCACTGAGACTATGATACTGTCTTGACATCATGACTGTAATAGCATAACACCGAGTCCATGTATCTCTTTTTTGTATTGCGGCCCTAATCTGTGGAGACTATTTGTTGCATAAACCTTGTAAGCAGTGCTTAATTCCAGACTTCAACGGGTGCGGACTATCACTCATTTTCAGACCTATAGCAGGGTGAATAACTTGGAACAGTCACCTACTCGGACTGTGTGAAGGAAAAATCTCGGATTGAAGAAGTCTTGTGGAATATTTTAATGACAGTCAAGCATTTGTAGACAAGGACAGTCACATATGACAGAGGTCTCTTGGAAACATTTTATTGGACAATCAAGGACAATTTTGGATCAAAGTAATTGAATAGTGAAGATTCTTGTTGAAGACAATCAAGTAATTACATCTCACATTTTCTCTCTAAATAATTCTGAAGGATTGGTGTCCTTGGAGTAGGAGCTCCTAAAAACAAGGATGGTGCCTTGAGAAGATAGGGTCAAAGCCCTAGAGGTCGGAGCCTCATCAACGTCCAAGTTGGTGCTTAACAAACAGGTTGGTGCATGTTTCATTAAAAGGGTTGGTGCCCTTCTCTCATATATTGTATACTATTATTAAAAAGGGATTGAATTTCTCTTTAATTCTTAATATCATTATTATATATATCTCTCTGTCTTTAATTGTGAAGAATCTAACTAGCCATAATTAAAAATTGAAAAGAAATATTGATTCCCCCCCTTCTCAGTATTTGCAACAATTGGTATCAAAGCAAAATTCTTCATTGTCAGCCTAACAGCTGGAAGAGGGATTCTTAGGCACAATGAAGAACATGGAAGCAATAGGGAAACTCCCTATCTTTGATGGAACAAATTTTAGTTTTTGGAAAAAGAGGATGTCCTACTATCTAATGTCTCTTGGCCCTGAAGTATGGCACTCTGTTTTAGATGGATACAAAGCTCCCACCGATCTTCCAACTGATCCAGATGAAAGAAAAGCCTACATTTCTAATGCCAAAGCTTTAAATTCCATCACTAGTGGAATCACCGATTCCGAATTTATGAAAGTCATGAACTGTGACTCAGCCAAAGAAGTATGGGATAAATTGGCTTCGCTATATGATGGGGACTCCAAATTTAAGAAGGCAAAGCTTCAAACCTATAGAAGACAATTTGAGAGTCTGAAAATGGATTATGAAGAAGATATTTCATCATACTTCCTCAGAGTAGCTTAAGTGGTTAACTCTTTTAAAGGACTAGGGAAAAATATTGAAGAAAGCACCATAGTTCAAAAAATCCTGAGATCACTTCCTGAAAAATTCGACTCCAAAGTAAGTGCCATAGAAGAAATGAAGGATCTAGATACTCTCAAGATGGATGAACTTCATGGAATTCTTATTGCCTATGAGATGAGGAAAGGGATCCCAAATTTCAAAGAAGCAACTTTCAAAGCCTCAAAATCTACAAAAGAAGGAAAAGGATGGAATTATAACAGCGATGAATCAGATACTGAAAACGAGTTAGCTCAATTTGTACAAATACTAAAAAGGGGATCTAAGCTAAAAGGTAAGTACCCTCTTATTTATTTCAATTGTGGAAGAATAGGTCATTATGCTGCAAAATGTCCTCATAAACAGGATAGTTATGATGAAAATGACTCTAAAAGAATGATGTACAAGAAGAAAGGGTTTAATAAGAAGAAACTATTCTCTAAACAAGATGAGTCTGATGAAGATGAATTCATAGTCATAAAGAGGAAATGAACTAGAAATGTGCATCAGTACAAAGAAAGCGATGATGAATCAGATGAGGAAAGTAATTATGTTGGAAGCAAAGAAACACTATTCATGGCATTTAGAAATGACGATGACTCAGAAATACAAGATGAAAGAAACATGGATAGTTTGCTAATGAGTTCCATTGAAGAAAATGAGAATCTACAAAAGAAGATAATTTCTCTCAAAATAGAAAGAGAGGAAGCAAAAAGAAGGGAAGACTTCTTGAACATCAAGTTAAAAGAGAAGGATGATATCTGTGAAAAACGTGAAGCTGAAATAGTGTCCCTAAGAAAGGAATTAGAGAAAATCAAAAGGAGTTGGCAAAGCTCTCTATCTCTTGAAAACACTCTTAACACTCAAATACCTCAACATGACAAGTATGGAATTGGTTTCAAAGGAGAATCATCAAGTGCGAATAATAATTCCAGAAGTTATGTTAATGTACTCTCTTGCCATCCAAAAGAAGAAAAATCATCTCAGGAAAAAGGTCACATCTCAAAACCAAGATTTGAAAGAGAAACTCCAAGGAAGAATGTTGATTCAAGCTATGGATACTACAACAGGTATCAAAATATTTTTCTTGGGCATTGTTACAATTGTAAAAACTTTGGGCATCAAGCTAAGCATTGCAAGGCTCATAAGAATGAAGCATCAAGATTGAATAATCAACCAAACCAACTGCGTGGGCCTAAAGAGCAAGAACAAATCAAAACTTAGAATTCCTTTGATCCTTTGGCTAAGTTTGATCCGTCTTGTTCATTATGTGATGATTATGATCATAAGGAACAAAATTTCCCTCTCAAAAGAGAAAAAGCTAAAAAGGTAAATCTCAAAACTGATAAATGTGGCCTAGCTCTATGTGCTCATAGTGAAGAAAATCATTGGTTCATGGATAGTGGATGCTTGAGACATATGGAAAGTGACCAAAATAAGTTTATCTTATTGAACAAGAAAAATGTAAATGTATCCTTTGGAAGTGGATCTGCTAAAATCACTGGAAAAGGGATTGCTACCCTTGTCAATGGACTAGGAAAGGCTCAAAATACCTTGCTGGTAGAAGGGCTCAAACACAATCTCTTAAGTGTCAGCCAGATTTGTGACCAAGGACATAATGTTGTCTTTAGTACAAAAAATTGTGAAATAAGAGACTCATCCTCAAGAGATCTTGTGGCGAAAGGAGTAAGAACACCAGATAATGTTTACATTCTCAGTAGAATCCAAGAAGATAAATGTTACTTAAGTCAAACAGATGAAAGTTGGTTATGGCACAAGAAATTGGGGCATACAAGTTTTGAAAACCTAGTCAGCAGCAACAAAAATAATGCAGTAAGGGACATTCCAAAAATGTGCAAACCAAATCAAGTTGTTTATGGCCCATGCCAACATGGAAAGAAAACCAAAACTAGCCAAAAAACCATGGATTTCTCAACATAAAAACCTTTGGAAATCATTCATTTAGATTTGTGTGGGCCAACTAGAACTCCAGCTCTTCAAGGTGAAAGGTACTTTGCTCTATTTTTTTATGACTATACTATAATGATGTGGATATATTTCATAAAATATAAATCCGAAGCATTTGAGTGTTTTAAGAATCTTAAAGCTCTCATTGAAAATGAAAAAGATTCTAAGATTAAATGTCTTAGAATGGATAGAGGAGGTGAATTCACTTCGAAAGAGTTTGATAAATTTTGCAAAGAGCATGGAATCGAAAGAGAACTTTCTACTGCTAGGACACCCCAACAAAAGGATTAGTTGAAAGAAGGAACCAAACCATTCAATAAATGGCTAGGACAATGCTACTAGTAGCTGATTTGCAACCAAAATTCTGGAGAGAAGCAGTTGGCACCACATTTTATACCTTAAATCAAAATCAACTGAGACCAAATAATGAAAAGAATCCTTATGAATTATGGAAAGGAAGACCCGCTTCAGTAAAATATTTCAGAATATTTGGAAGCAAATGTTTCATAAAAATAAATGATGACTCACTACGTAAATTTGATTCTAGAACTGACGAAGGAATATTTCTTGGTTACTCCACTAGGAGAAAAGCTTACAAATGTTACAACAATCATCTACAAATAATAGTGGAAAGCATTGATGTGAAGATTGATGAAGGCCTTCCAGAAAAAAGAATTGAAGATCATGAAGTTGAGTCTTTGTTTGAAAAAAGTGAAGAAGAAGAACCTGAAAGAGAAGAGGAGAATGAAGAATCTCAAAGTGAACCTCAAAATGAATCTTCACAAAATCCCTCCAAGGTCAATTTTGTTCAAAGATATCATCTAGAAGAACAAGTCATCATAAATATAGATGAAGGAATCCAAACTCAAAGAAGAATGATAAGCACCCCAAGAAAAGATGATGTGGCTCTATTATCTTTAATAGAACCTGAAAATTTTTCTCAAGCAAGCAAAGATCCTTATTGGATAAAGGCCATGGAAGACAAAATGTCTCAAATCGAAAAAAATGAGACTTGGGAACTAGTACCTCGCCCAAAATATAAAAATATAAGTGGAACAAAATGGGTATTCAAAAACAAGATGAATGAAGATGGACAAATCATCAGAAATAAAGCCAGACTTGTCTGCAAAGGATACTCGCAAATGAAAGGAATTGACTTCGAAAAAACCTTTGCACCAGTAGCTCAAATGGAAGCCATAAGAATGTTTTTAGCATTTACTGGCTCAAAAAGATTCAAGGTTTATCAAATGGATGTAAAATCAGCATTCCTAAATGGAGATCTCAAGGAAGACGTTTACATGGAGCAACCAGAATGATTTGATCTTGCTGAAGGAAACGAATTTGTATGCAAAATAAAAAAGGCCTTGTATGGATTAAAACAAGCCCTTAGAGCATGGTATGCAAAGTTGGATCACTATCTGCAACAAGAAGGTTTTAAAAAGGGAGTGGCAGGTAGCAATCTCTACATGAAGATGGACATAGGAAAACTTCTGATCTCTCTTTTTTACGTTGATGATATAATCTTTGCTAGCAATGATGAAGAAATGAGCCATGAATTTGCTTTAAATATGTCCAAAAAATTCAAGATGTCAATGATCGGTGAGTTGTCTTACTTTCTTGGGCTACAAATATCTCAAACTTATGCAGGCATGTTTATATCTCAGGCAAAATATCTTAAAGAGATGCTTAAAAGATATGGGATGGAAAATTGTGCACCTATGAGAACACCAATGACCACAGATTGTAAATCAAGAAAAGAGGATGATACCATTCAAATAGATGCAACTCTTTACAGGTCAATAATTGGAGCTCTCCTATACTTAATTGCTACAAGACCAGATATTATGCAATAGGAATGGTAGCAAGATTTCAGTCAAGTCCGAAACAATCCCATCTAGCAGATGTGAAAATAATTCTCAGATATCTGAAAGGAATGATTGATTTCAGTCTTTGGTATCCTAAGAGTTCAACTCTTATTGTGACAACTTATTCTGATGCTGATTGGGCTGGAAGCGTGCTTTACAAAACCCCTTCCACGAGAATCATTTGAGTATCTTTGCCAAAAAATGGGTATCATTTCTCTTACATCACATTAAATCAAGAAGCATGTCAGGGGTACAGTATGATAGGGGGAGAAACATGATAGGGGGAGAAGCATTGCCATTGATGTCAAAGGGGGAGAGAAGAAAAATATTGCCATACAATGACAAAGGGGGAGATTGTTAATCCAAGTTGTCATTGATGGAAATAGGTTGAAAGACTTAATGAAAACAGGGAAGATATCATCTGAAGTTCTCCTAATGATGATGCACTGTGACACATTACTGCACTTGCTAGGTACTATCATGATGATGCTATGCCCCCATGATTAAGAAGCCAAGCAATGGAGAAGGCATTCTGTTCTATATATTTTTTGCACTAAAATTAAGGACAGTTACAAAGGAAAAATGAATTTTGGCATCTTGGAGGTAGCCAATCACAATGGGACTTAGAACATATTAAAGAGGACTCCTTTCTCTTTCCAACGAGCCCTCATATGCCCCAAACCTCCCCGTGGTTAGAAAGATATTGTTTTTTGAAGTTGTGTAATAATTATATTTTTTCTGAGCCGACTTGTCCTAGCTCCTTCATGTCAGCCTACATCTAGAAAGATGTGTCCATTCTTCTAATGTCAAACCTGTATAAGTATGACGTCCCATCACTTCATTTTATCATCAATTTTTAAGTGAAGATAAGAAGAGGACATCAGAGCACACGAAAAGCGTTCACATCTCATGAACTAAAGAAGGCAGATAGAACCGAGTTAAAGATCCATTTTTTGGTATGCTTCTGTAACAGCAATTGCACCCTTGCACCTGTTTACGTGGTTTAATGAGACAAGCATATGAGAGACTGTTTTTGTGATAAAAGAACTCGGAATCTCTTCAACAGAAATGGTATAAGGATCCCTCTTCATATACATCAAATTATGAACCGAACTACTAAGGCATATTAAAGTCCGAGCTCCCTTCTGAAATTTCCATCACTGTAATACATCGATATTGTAGTGGCTCCGAGATCATGACAATATGGTAGCACCGAGACTGTGATATTGTCTTGACATCGTGACTGTAATAGCATAACACCGAGTCCATGTATCTTTATTTTGTATTGCGGCCCTAATATGTGGAGACAATCTGTTGCATAAAACATGTAAGAAGTGCTTAATTCCTACCTTCAACAGGTGCAGACTATCACTCATTTTCAGACCTATAGCAGGGTGAAGAACTTGGAACAATCACCTACACGGACTGTGTGAAGGGAAAATCTTGGATTGAAGAAGTCCTGTGGAAGATTGTAATGACAGTCAAGCATTTGTAGACAAGGACAGTCACATATGACAGAGGTCTCTTGGAAACATTTTATTGGACAGTCAAGGACAATTTTGGATCAAATTAATTGAATAGTGAAGATTCTTGTTGAAGACAATCAAGTAAGTACATCTCACATTTTCTCTCTAAAGAATTATGAAGGATTGGTGTCCTTGGAGTAGGAGCTCCTAAACACAAGGCTGGTGCCTTGAGAAGATAGGGTTGAAGCCCTAGAGGTTGGAGCCTCATCAATGTCCAAGTTGGTGCTTGGAAAATAGGTTGGTTCCTGTTTCATTAAAAGGGTTGGTGCCCTTCTCTCATATATTGTATACTATTATTAAAAAGGGATTGAAGTTCTCTTTAATTCTTAATATCATTATTATATATATCTATCTGTATTTAATTGTGAAGAATCTAACTAACAATAATTAACAATTGAAAAGAAATACTAATTCACCCCCCTCTCAGTATTTCCAACAAATCGGGATGAGAGAAAAGTCATCAGTTTGAGTTCCAGTCAAAGGCAAGGAGTCAGAAGTGACTGGAGATGATGAATCTTCAGAAGGGGACAACGAAGAGGAATATAAACTCGATGGTTCAGCCACGATGATCTTATCTCAAAAAGAAAAAGAGAGCAGAAGGTGATTAATTCAAGGCTTTAATCAATATTTTAATAAGGAGTTACTCATGATGTGGCCCATAAATACTTTAACATGTAAGCCATGTGATCGTGGGAAATTAATTTTAGAAAAAATGAAACAAATAAAAAATGGGTGTACTAGGTGTTATCACAAAATTTCACCTGATAGGATGCTAATCCAAAAATCTCATGTAACTATTTCAAACCAATATTGTGACTGAATCTTAGCTTCTTCAGTCTGAGAGGGCTCTCTCAAAGGGTTAATGATATTGAATAAAGATGTATTTAGATGGCTAACTCTACATGGAAAACAAATTGATTGTGATGAGTATAGGTTGAAAATAGTATTAGTCTGCAAACATTGGGCTTATGGAGTCAACAATTTCAGTGATTCAGTAGTAATTTCACTTGACATGGAAGTTGAGGTAGGTAAGAGTTTTTAGCAGAAGTACACACACACATGAAACAGGAAATTACACAGTCAATTCATTTATAAAGGAAGTCAGAGAATTACATGAATGAATTATGAGTATTAAAGATGAAAACCACTGCAAATAGTACACATCAAATACATAGATAAGATAGGCACTAAGAACTCAATCAGAATCTCAGGTTGGTCAAGAAACAAGTCTCTGTATTACTGAAAATTGTTAATTTACATAAAGCTGCAGTTTTGCCAAAAAACCTCCAACCCTTGACAAATTTGACTCTTTTCCCTTTAATAGACTTGTTACATCATGATATGATTTGCCTCTTGGCTATACTCATCGAATTTTTTCCTAATGACACCTTGCATAACCATAAAACATTTATTTAATGAGAAATTGACAGTTATTCTACTTGACAGTCCTTTTCCTAATAGGACTCAAACTGTTCATTATTAAGATAACAACCTTATCTCCTAAACGCAATTACATCTTGAAAACTATGCTTCCACATGTTCGAATAGGGTGTGATGGGACTCATCACTACATGACCCTTCAATTTACCTCCTCTAAAACTGGAAATAAACCTTGTTTTTTTTGGAAAACTGGTCTTCATCTTCAATGAATGATTTGGCTGGTAGTTTGTCTTCATTTCGTGGTCTTTAAGTATTCAATAACTACTTCCGTGGTCCTTTAACATTATGATAGTATCCATTTGTCCAAATATGCCCATAAACTTGCTTATAAAGCTCCAAAAAAATACGCTACGAAAATAAGACAGTTTCGTAGTGCTGCAAAAATGCCTTTTGCCATCAATATTTTTGGTTCTTTCCTCCTGCATGATGTTCATTATGCCTTAATGCACCTTCCATACCATTTTTATCTCTTTGGAGCTCCAAAAACCAGTTCAAAATGTACAAAGGAAAGCTATAGTAGTTTCGTAGCGTTTTGTTGTTTTTCAAGCCCATGCATGCTACGAAACTGCTAAAAACAGTCAAAATTCCAGAATTTTGTGTAGCTTCAAAAATCTACCTTCCAAGTGAAAAAAATCAGTTTCTAACATGCCATTAGTCTTCAAAACCATAAACCATCTCACACTATGATTTTTGAGGGGTTTCTTCCTCATTGATGATCAGTTGAGAAATTGGCTCCTCAACTACTGTCATTTTAAGGCCTTTTTTCTCCAACTCCTCATGAATTAGTTAAAGCTGCTCCTGAAGGTCCTTAACCTAATATTTCAACTTTCTATTTGTGGATTTAAAATGTGTATTCATTTTCTTGACATTTTTTACCTCTTTCCTCAATGGAATGGTCCATTTGATAAGCTGCAGTGTATTATCTAGAGTCTTGGAAACACCGTCAATTTGCACTTCCCAAATTTCCTTCAAATTTTCAAACTGAACCTTCTCTACATTGTGTTTCATTGCTTCTTTCTTCATAACATCAATTTCATGGTTGGCCAACTTCAATTTTTCTTCAAGGAGTTGAAACTCTGTTTTTTCCATCACCTTCTCTTTTCCTTTCTTTGATTTGCTAACTGTATCTTTCTCTGCAGGTGATGAAAGGTTAATGATATCTTGTGGTGGATGGACTATGTCAGTAGGTGGATGAACCACTTTACTGCTCTCTAATCATAGGATTTATTTCTTGAAACATAAAACCTTAATCTTCTCCTTCAAATTCTAATTTCTTTGCCGATTTAGCCTTTTTTACCTTCTATCCACCTTCCTCTATGTCCTCAACCTAGAATATAGGAGTTTCTTCTATGTCAATAGCATGTAATATTTCTTCTAAATTTCCTTTAGCTATTGCTCTGTCTTATACAACCACTGTTTTCTCTTCTAAGGCCATTGTTTGGCTCCTTGTCATCCTTTTGGTTCTTTGTTTACTCACAACTTGTTTTTGTTTTGCAGGTTTGACCACTTTTGAATTCTATTTTGCAGGTGGGGAATTTAGTGTATCAAAACTCTGCAATTGCTCTATTTCCATCATGATTGGTTCACTTAGTTCTACTCTTGCTGGTTCACTTGGTTCTGCCACCAATGGTTCACTCTGTTCTGCTACTAAGGGTGATGGAATTCTCCTAGGTTTAGGAGTCCTTGAAGGAGTAAGAGCATCCAACTCAAAACCATTAACAAAAAAATAAATAATACCAGTCTCTACCTAGCCTTTGGAGTTCATCTAAAACCAGTAGTTTCATTAAAACATGATGAAAAAATGAAGTTTCACTCCCTTCAGATTTTTCTTCGACCTTATCTGCCATTTTTTACAAACTTCTATGTAAATAGAAAGGCAGATCAAGGGAAATATTACTAGTAAAGAGTAGGAGTAGGTTGAAATGATATGAGTAGACTTTATGATATCTCCCTTCACAAGTTAAATACTTTTGGATGATGAGCAGAAATTTTGAGAAGTTTTCCTTCATGCAACTCCTTGGAATGGCATTAGTGAGATCAATTTCACTGTTTTTAGGCTTCATAAACTCTTTGCATTGCTCCATGTTGAACTTGAAACCTTTGAACCACTTCTCTTGTCCTCTTGGAATCCCTGTATCTGTAGCAATAACCTCTGGTGTGATGGAAATATTAAGCATTCCCACTTTGGTGGTTGTTCCACTGAATTTTAAAGCAAACTCTTTGGAAACCTATACATGGAAGCCTTGTAATCTTTCACAAAACTGTAAGCAACCTATCCTTCTGAAGACTTCCACAAATGTTGGGTCTTCATTGATTAAATTCATATCTACTGGTTCATATCTCATACATTGGCCACCCTTATTTGTCCTTCTTTTTTCTGCCATGGTTTCTTGAATGCCTTCACAACCTCGCTTGATAGTTTGCAGCCTCGATTGATAGTGCTCAATGTAAACCTTTGAAAGCACTAGCCACAGCTTTGGCTTAATGCGATAGCTCTCCAAAGCTTGATATCATGCAAAGAAGGAATGAGAAATGAGAAATGACTGAATTAAGAAAGATTTTGAAGTTTGATGTCTTCTCATGACACAATGATGACTCATACATGCCTAAACTGGTGATGATGACTTCAAACCTAACCATGTACCTTGATCTTATCCCTCTATGACTCGAATGGTATCTAACTTACCCTTTCCCAACAATATTCTAACACCTAACAGCTAATCTAACAAGACAGACAGGAAACCACACATTCGTAGTGTATCTAGTGTAAATGTTGGTGTTTTCGCTACGAAACTATCAGCAGTTTCATAGCGAAAAGTGACATTTCTCAGTGTATTTCACTACGAAACTGTGGTTTCTTGGCTAAAATGAAATTTTCGGTACAAAAACCTTGGGAATTGAAATTTGTTAGAAAATTATGAGCGATGTGACATGAGGGGATTTGAAAGTGACTGGGTTTAAAACTTAGGGTGAGCTTAAACAAGAATTTTTTTTAAATTTCCCTTGAACAAGAATATAAAAAATGAATCCTACAACCCTACCATTGACACATGAACCTATTTAACTTTTTCAAATGTTGCTTCATTTTTTTGGGTGATAACACTAGGCAAAAAGAATTACCAGGTATCCGTGAACTACAATATACACCTTGGTGATCAAATAAAAGAGAAATGACCAAGGACTTAACATACGACAGGAAATCTCCCCGAATGTTGTGTTCGATGTATCACGTCTACAAGGCGACTGACTCAGTTACCTATGGCAGGTTTTCATCCTAATCGTGTCTCCCAAAATATACTTGATGGTACATGGGAGTCCAAGTCCGTAGTAGTGTTGTCTGATGCATAATCGTTCGATGAGAGAGTCCCAAAATCTACTTATCCTACATCAATATACTTCCGTACGTGGGATGGGATATCACCCCCGGGTTGTAATGCAGACTATTAGTGACATCTCCTACGCTTAACGACACTGAAACACATCTCTAGCCTAGAATTATAAATGTGATTCGTTAGGTTCCAAATTATCCTTAGGTTGATTGAATAAATTTTAGAGTTGATCTTGAATTATATCTCGGTTTCAATTTCCTTCCGATGTCACCTGAACTCCTAAAATGCATCTAAATGAGAGATGCAATCTTTCATTTCAATGAAAACTATGCTAATTGGGAAGAAGTAATTCATACAATCAACGTAGAGAACAAACAAATTCATGAAATGGAATTCATTTGTCGTCAAGCACACAATCCCAAAGCGAAGAAAAAATCTTTCAATTTCTTCCTCTTAAACGCACTAGAAGCTAATTGAAATGAAAATCTTCATTTTCAAAGCAAAAGAAAACAAAAAAAAAAAAAATGGTTTTTTTTTTTTTTTATATGAGCACAATGCAAAAAGTAGAGTGTGAACCAAAAGCAATCACTTTCTTTGAATACTAATGAGATCTCCCAAAATTCTTGAATAAACGAAGACTCATAAATTAGAAAGAGATCCAAACTCAAAGAGAGAGATTCTTCATTTAAACATTGAAAAACACTCAAGGAAAACTTTTAGTCGAACAACAAGAAATCGTAATATATGCTCAATGGTGAAAAGAGACCTCAAATGAACTCAAGGTTGACACTTGAAAACTCTATTCGTGAGGATCAACTGAAAATCAAACTTAATCAAACAACAAGCTTGAAAGATAAGACAAGATTTGACCCAATGAAAATTCTGGAAATCAACAAGGAGTGCAACCACTCAGATGGCTTGGGAACACCTAGAAACCCTAGAGTGACAAGGATGCAATTGCTTTGCAAAAGAGAAGACCAAAGATGGAGAACTTGAGTAAAAAAGCGATGCTTGAATAGAGAAGAATAGGACCTATCTAAGCATACAAAAAGCTAGAAGTACAAGACACACTGGTAAGAAAATTGGAGGAAACCCTAAAAAACAGTACACATAAATGAGCTCGGTTGTGAGGCTGCAACCGGTGCTGGAAGAGAAAAAGCGCTACTGTGCAAATGTATTCAGCATCGATTGGCGTGAGTTCCAAAGAAATATAACTGTCGATCAAGGAGAAGAATAAAAAATAAAAGGGGTTACTAAACTAACACTAGCCTTATCACTTCAATAGAGACAAGAATGTATGTAAGCAATTACAGAGGCAACAGAGAAAAGGAGACGGACATTCAACCAAAGATCGATGTCAAAATGAAAAATCAAAAAGAGGAATCAGGAGACTAAAGGAAATCACTCTCTAGCAGAGTCGCCAATTTTTTATGCAGGAAAATCCTCTCTGCAGATAGAGATGATCCCTCTAGTCCTAGAATGGGTCTAGTAATAATAGGGAATAAACTAATGCTAACTTTCCTAGATTGCAAATAGAAATGGAACATGTATAGATGAACTACCTCAATCCAACGCAACTCCTCATTTGAATCCTTTGATCCTTTTCACTTCCAAATCATATCTTCATCGTTTCCTGTGCTTAGTCACCTGTATAAGAGATCAAAAAACAACAAACATGAAAGAATAACATATATTTCACATAAGAAACCTATCTAGTTGATCAAGGAATAGTAGAAAACAAATCATACATAATATAAAATATTGGAAAGAAAGAACCAGATGTATTGTATAAATATAGAAAGGGGGAGTTACAATCTATGCCTTGATGTCGCAGCACTCCTTCGACGGGTCCGAATCTAGGCACGTCTCAAAAGTGCTCGTTTACACTTGATACAAAGAGGCCAACGGTATCAACTCTCCTTCAACACCTATAGCGAAAATGATCTCTCTAGTGTTCTTCTATCTCTGTTATAACTAGCATAGGTATGGGAGACTATCCAATTTATAGCAAGGAGGGAGGGAAAACATGGATCCACTCAAAGTGGGGAAATCTCTTATCTCCTTGGGTAGTTCCTCTTTTGTAGGAACAAGAATCCCAAAGGGAGAATTTCGTCTCTATCCCAATGAACAAACAACCAGATCTCCGCCACAAAGCTTCACTTCCATTTCTAAAAAACCTTCCAAAAGTGGATCGACATGAGTATGATCTCCATTCCTGTGTTTGTTGGCACTTGCACAGACAAAAATTTACAGATCGGCTCATGTAAGACAAAGCTAGTGCTCGCCGCTCCAGTTTCATATGTTTTTAAGGAGTTTCTTCAGGAATGGTCAACAGAGATATGTTCAATATTCTGCAAGGGATGTGATGGCACATTTTCATGATGAAAAATAGACATATAGGTTACTATCGAGGTCCTCCATGATTTGGGAATAGGGAGTACAGGGACAATGAAAAATTACTGTGTAACAAGGTGGTTTAAAAAGATATGTTGGTTCACCTTTCCATGCATGAGATTTTTCATAATGGGAAATATCTTAGACCGTATAATACACCTTGTGGTAGTCATGATTAATTTCTGTTGGTTGTGGTGTTTCATATGATATGCTATAGGTGGCTGGAGATGAACGAATCTGGAGCTAACAGTCACCTCCATCGTATCCTTATGACGAGCCCTATATTTCGGCAGCCTTCATGCATGATCAATCCAAATGGTCATCACATTAAAACTACAAATCCACGATCTACCTTAACACTTAATACATACCTTGACATGTGGATGTAACGACTCAATTGACAGACAGGACAAACAATGGTTGGCTCTAACAACAGTGGATTGACACCTAGCTTTCTCCATGTATAACCACAACTCAACTTAACATCACTCAACATAAACCTTTCATTTCATATGACCTAACTCATGATAAAAAGTTTAAAACATATTTGATAATGGAAACATATGGCTTAACACAAAAGCAGATGCTCTTTTTATTTTTTATTTGAAAAAGATAGGGGAGGTTACCATAATTTCCCGTAGTATCGGGTTAAAAGAAAAACAAACATAAAACATAATTAAAACAGACTATCCGACAGGGCTAAAATAGATACTACTGGAAATTTTGGTAGCATTCTATTTTTTTTTTGAAATTTACAAATTTTATCCTAAAAACAAAAATTTAAAACATACTCGTGACTTAGCATAGAACTTCACTAACACATCCAAAAACATCATCAACCTCAGCAGCAATAAGTATTCTAGAAGAATTGGACTCAAATTTCTAAATTACTAGCAACATTCCATAGCCAGTTCAATATTTTGTTATGAAACCAACTCCAAAAATAGAATAAAAGAGAGATCAATGCCTTATAATTAAGCCACTTCGAGGGGCCAACCTCCTTTACATTACATAAATGAACAATTCTTAGATGACATAAATGAAAAAACCTCCTTTCTATATATAGGAGTGTTCAAATCATAATTTACATTAGACCAAAACCTGCAGGCATTAGTCACTGCTACAATCGCTAGAGTTAGGATCCACAAGAGGTGGTTAGTCCATGTCACGAAACACATGGGCAACGTTGAACCTAATGTCCAATAATCTCCCCCCCAACGTGAGTCAGGCAAGTTTCAAACTTGAGACCTGTCAGTCTGATACCAATTGATGGAATCATGATTTTCGTTAGACCAAAATCTACATGCGTTAGTCTCCACTACAATCACTAGAGTTAGGATCCATGAGAGGTGGTTAGTCCATGTTGCGAAACACATGGGGAGCGTTGAACCCAATGTCCAACAAGGATTCCATGGAGTCACAATATAATCCTAGCCGACCTAACAATAATAATGTAAGGGCACAATAATAACACTATGGGGGTTATAGGGGTACAAAAATAAAAATAAGGGGGCTACACTCACAAGAATAAGGGACTACACTAGTAATATAGGGACCTAACATGCCCCTCTCCTTCAAAAAAGTGTTGTCCTCAATGCTTGAGTAGCTCTAGATGCTTCTGTATAAATTATCATCCTCCCATGTTGAATCGTCAGTGGGTAAGCTCTTCCACTTGATCAGAGACTCTGAATTTGATCGATTTCATAGATCTTGAGTTCTTGTTTTCATGACTTCTTCAGGTTCCAATATTATTTTTCCTTCCTCGTAAATCTTTTGCAATATTGTTTGAACTGTAAGTTTGTCACCTATAACCTTCTTTAAGTATGAAACATGGAAAACTGTTGCACTCGAGAAGAAGCAGGAAGCTCCAATTTGTATGCCATAGTACCAATATTTTGCAACACCTTGTAAGTACCATAGTACTTTGGCGATAATTTATTATCCTTCTTAGCTTTCTTGAGGGACATTTGTTTGTATGGTTTTAGCCATTAAAATACCCAGTCTTCTACATCAAAAATTCTCTCGTTACGATGTTGATATGCCTGTTGTTTCATTTGTCAATTTTGTGCCAAATTTAGGTTATCCTTTAAGAGTTGGATAACTTGTTGTTGATGCTCGATGTGATCTTCCACTGCTTGAACCTTATAGTTTTCTCTTAAAGATGATGTGATGGACGTTGGATGATATCCAAAAAGTGCCATAAATGGGTTCATTTTTGCTGTAGTATGGAAGGAAGTGTTATACCACCATTAAGCCAGAGGTAACCACTTGACCCACTGTGTTTGTTTATCAGATAAAAAAAAATGAAGATATCATTCCAAACATTTGTTGACTATCTTAGTTTTCCCATCGGATTGAGGATGATAATATGAGCTATGAGCTAGTTGAGTACCCAAAAAAGAAGAAAAAATTGTCTAAAAATTTCCAGTAAAAATGGATCTCTGTCACTTACAATAATATTTGGGTTTCCATGTATCTTTTGAATTATTTCCATAAATGAATTAGCAACTGTACTTGCTTTAAATGGATGATATAATGCACAAAAGTGTGCATACTTGATAATTCTATCAACTACCGCCATGATGACACTCTTTCCTTTGGAATTAGGTAAAACTATGATAAAATCCATTGAAATCACCTCCCATGTTCACATGGAATGGAAAAAGGCTGTAGAAGACCTGTGGTCTTAATTGTCTCAACTTTATTTTTCTGGAAAACCAAATATTCTGCCACAAAATTTTGAATATCAGATTTAAGGTCATCCCAAGAAAAATATTTCTTCACCCTATGGTAAGTTTTTAAAAATCCCGAGTGTCCTTCTAAGGGAGAAGTTTGCAATTCCAAAAGAATATTTTGTTTTAGCTGGGAATTCTTACAAAGATATAAGCAATATTTGTACCATAAGGAATCATTTTCCAACTAAATGTATCAGATGTACTAGGATCTTGCTTCAACTTTTGAATGAGTGTCCAGACTTCTTCGTCCTTCTTCCATTCATCCCTTACTTCAATTATCCAATATGGTTGGATAATAGAAATGGTGCAAAGCAATGCTTCCGCCTCTTCATCCTTTCTTGAGAGTTCATCTGCAACAACATTTAGCTTCCGTTTTTTTGTAGATGATTTAAAAGGCATAACCCAACATCTTTTTGACCCATTTTTACTGCTCTTCTGAAGATAGTCTTTGTTCCAAAAATTATTTAAGACTATCATGATCAGTTTTTACCTTGAAGTGTCTTCCCATTAGGTAAGGTCACAATTTATTTAGTGCATGTATTATTGCGAACATTTCCTTCTCATAAATATCTTTCTGTAAATACTTTCTTTTGATTAGATGAATTCATGCATTAAAACAACACCAATTAAATTTCTTGAGGCATCATATTCTACAATAAAGGTTTTTGTCATTTATGGATTAGCTAAGACCGGTGCTAGGAACATTGCCTCTTTAAGATGATCAAAGTCCTTAGTTGCTTCAGGAGTCTATGAAAATCAATATTTCTTCAATACTGTTTTTAGAGGTGTTGCTATTGTCCCATAATTCTTAACAAACTTGCGATAATACCCTATTAAACCGAGGAATTCTCACAACTGATTATGGTTGTGGGGACTTTCCATTCCTTAAAGGCTTTAATTTTGTTAGGGTCTACCTTAACACCCTCATGAGATACAATATGACCCAGATATTCCACCTCTTTTACTCCAAAGAAACATTTGGAGGTTTTTGCATATAATTGTTTCTCCTCCAATAGTTTGAGCACCCTGTCAACATGTAGAACATGATCCTTCCAAGACCTGATGTAGATTATTATATCATCAAAAAATACTAATACAAATTTTCTAAAGAAGGGTTTCAAAATGGAATTCATCAACCCTTGAAATGTAGAAGGTGCATTGGTAAGGCCAAAAGGCATGACCAAAAATTCATAATGACCCTCATGAGTTTGAAATGTTGTTTCTAGAATATCTTCAGTCTTCATTCTAATTCGATGATATCCTAAATGAAGATCCAACTTGGTAACTTGGTAAAATAAATTTCTCCATGTAATTCATCAATCACAGGAATGGGAAATATATCTTTAATAGTCAGCTTATCAAGCTCTCTATAATCCGGACACATGCACCACGATCCATCCTGCTTTTGCATCTATACTACTGGAGCATAGAAATAACTTTGACTACGTTTAATTATACCAACCTCTAACATTTCTGCAATCATACGTTAAATTGCGCTCTTTTGGACATAAGGATATCTATAAGGCCTGATGTTTGGAGGTACACTTCCTGGAATCAAATGAATATCATGATCATGATAATGAATAGGTGGGAGTGCTTTTGGAGTTTCAAACACCTTGTAATGATTGTCCAAGAACTTTTGGAGATCTGGAGAAATATATGATTTTTATGTTTGAACTTCTAGTGAGCATAATTTTGCAATTATGCCTCGTTGTTCTTTCTTCAGAATATTTTTCATGAAATTAGATCTTATTATCCTTCTCGGATTCCCTGTGATACCCCGTAATTCAACCGCCTTTCCTTCCGAAAAAAATTTCAAGAAAATTTCTTGAAAATTAAAATCTATTGTCCCCAAAGATTGTACCATTGTACTCCTAGTACAACATCAACACCTCCAGTTGGAATGGAAAGAATTTGAATATTAAATAAATACCCCCCATGTTTAGCTTGATATTATGGCATTTTCCAGAGCAATTTATAGTTCCTCCATTTTCAATCATCAATTGACATTCTGTTGTTGGGTATAGGAAGAAATTCAATTCCTTGGCTACCTTACAATGAATAAAATTATGGGTACTACCCGAATCAATCAACACTATTACAATTTTCTTCTTGATATGTCCTTCTATCTTGAGAGTTTGAGGAGTGGTATTTCCTTCCAATGCATTACACGATATGGTCAAACTCATTTCTTCTTTCTCTAAGGTTGGTTCCTGGTGTATATCCTCTTCTTTTGAAGTATCCCTTTGAATCTTCTTTTCAATGCCATGGGTCTGATCTGATTTTGATTCTTCTAGGAAAATTTATGACTAATATCCCACAATGACCTAATTGTGAACTGGTCCAGTAGAGAAAAATTTTACGACGTCCCACATGTCACTGTTTCCTCCTTTGGCTCTGCAATTGGTAAAAAAGAAAATACAGTCTGTTTCATTTCGGCCACTTTTTATAGAATTCCAATCTGATGCTCAAAGAGAGAGTTATGATGATTTTCCCAAGGTCACCTCTTTTAGATGAAATTTGGGAGCCTGCAAAAACCCTAACTTCCACAGATCATATCTCCGAAAATACTGCCAACCAAGATCTTAAATTTGTACACAACGTTCCTCAAGATTTCAGTTTCGCGTGTTAAAAATTTCAGCTTTTGTACCTTCGTAGAAAACAATTTATATCAAAAATTCTATGATGACCTGTTTGGAGCAGCGAAACCCTAGAATCCAAATATTTGATACCAAATGTTATGAAACCAACTCCAAAAATAGAAGAAAAGAGAGATCAATGCCTTACAAATAAGCCACTTCGAGGGGGAAACGTCCTTTACATTACATAAATGGACGATTCTTGGATGATACAAATGAAAAAACCTCCTTTCTATATATAGGAGTCCATGGGGTCACAATATAATCCTAGCCGACCTAACGATAATAATGTATGGGCACAATAATAAAAATATGGTGGTTACAGGGGTACACCAATAAAAATAAGGGGGATACACTAACAACAATAAGGGACCACACTAGTAATATATAAACCTAACATATTCCATAGTTGATTCATCAAAAAAATACTTTGGACCTATAAATAAATCAATTTCAAGCACAAATGTGAGGTAATGCAAAAAGGTAACATTATGCATAGTCAATAAATTTTATTGAAGTCTACGTTATAGAAATTGAGTTAATAGACTCGTTTTTGAAGATTTAAAAGGCTGATAGAAAACCATGTATTTCAATGCTGGAACTATAAACTTGTTTCCTATGAATTCTATCCATCATATCCTAAATATCTCCTTAAACTCCTTAACCCATTCAAAGAACATAAAGTTCCAAATCCTATCTCTCAAATAATGGATCGTATCAAAGGAATTTATGGGAAATAATTGGGAGATTCCTATCATAACACTGCCACAAATCCTCCCATTTCCATTAAAACTATTTTCCTTATCAATTTCATTATACCATCATTTTCCACTGACCTTTGTGATATACTGTTGAATAAGAAATTTGAAGATAAGATTTCCTTCGCAGTGATGGGAGTCATAATCATACATGAGCCTTTAGGGGAAAATATCTTGGATGTCGACCCAAAAGTAAAAAAATGATTGTAGAAAGTAGGATGGTTGAATTTCTTTGAAAAAAATAAGGGATATGATATAGAGGTAACACAAGTATTCACAAGAGAATTTGACAGGGCCGAGGCAGAAATTGGAGATATCAAGTTGAAGTTGACTAAGTCATTCTTAGAAGAAGCAATAAATCCCCCCAGTGATGGTGAAAATTGGTTTAAAAATAAAAGGTTGAAGGATGAAATACGGAAATATTTCTTTCACCATCCAGGTATGGATATGTCAACATTTAAAAACATCATTCTAGTTCCTGCGTTTAAAAGAAAATGCTGTAATCTACTATATGTTCTAAAAAAATCCTTAATTGTGAGGAAAGATATGACACCATGTTATTTACCATGCCCGAATACTGATTCATTTCATAAAAGGAAAGAAATTGAACTTTCCATATTATCTATTTAATAGTGTAAAGAAAATGGATTTTAATATCCAACGAGATTAAAAAAAAATTGACGGGGATTTGCATCATCACATGTTAGTCAAAATACTTGTCGAGGAAAAATTAAAGGCTAACAGTGAAAATTTGAAATATTTTTTGGTGAGAAATCACATTGGTGATAACTCATATAAAGAAATATTCTGAAGAAAAGAAGAAGTCCAAGAAGGGTTTCCTCAAGCCCTATTCCTAAATAAGAAATCAAATAAAATGAGAATTTGGTTTTTGAATCTTCTTTGTCGAATCATCGAGAGGAGATGTTGAAGAGAAGGTATAGAAGCATTGTATCATTTTTATGATATTAATGAAGATCTATGTTCTATTACTTACATAATTTTTTCCACAACATATTTTGTGATCGGTTCATATCCTTGTTTATCTAACGATATTTCGAGGAATATCTCTTGTCGTCCTTGAATGTTTGTGATTGTATACAGGTGTTGAGATCGAAAGTGGATGTAGTAGATCGCTCGTGTGGAGCACAATAATTCTACTACGAAGTCAAGATACATCCCCAAACAATGAGAAGACAAGGTACCATTCTCTTCCTCATAGTGTAAATCCAATTGCATGTTGCTCGTTGATCATATGGGATTGAGAGATTTTGTATTTTCTTAGTTATGCCTATGTATGTCTGGTGATCTATCAGAAACTAGATCATGGAGGAACATTTCCTTGCAATCTACATTGTAAAAAAATTTGTGCTTTCAATGAGAACATGTTGGCTTTTGTGTCCTCTTTGCCTTAGATCCTGATCGGATCCTCTTATTTTCGATTTGTTGGGTTTCCTCAATTTTTTGTAATGTTTTCGTCTATTTTTCAATGTTATTATTTCTGTGATTCACATATAACTTGACCTTAGATCTAGAGTTTTATTTTTTTTTATACGAGAAAATAATAGATCATTCATTTAAAATCAAATTCTAGATTTTTTCATACAAAATTTGATCGAATTAATCATATTTATGGATTTTTCTTGGAATTTGGTCCAAAAACAAAAATAAAAAAATTACTAAAATCAGACTTCGTATTAGGATTTTATGGCTGATTGAACTTTGATTGCTGAGTTTTTTGAACCCTACCCATGCCCTTGTAAGGATTTGTGTGCGGCCAGGGATCCCTTAGTCATTGGCTCGAAAGCCTATGGTCGCGCCAACCTAGTCCATATAGTTATTGGCCCACAACTGAGCTTTTTTCACTTTGAATGCCCTTTCCTTCAGTATAAAACTTCTATTTTTGAGTTTGTACAATCTTTCCTTACTTTGTATCTTTTGGATCTGGTCTAGATCTATTCGTTTCATGATTTTTTCTTTTGGTTCGTTAAGTGCCTCTTTGTAGGACTCATTCTCTTTCATTAGGCATCAATATTGATCATTGCTTGTTATTCTCTTGAAAACATATTTGGGTCCATCGTTTTCCTTAGCTAATCAACTACCCTATGTTCCTAATATGATATATCTAGATCGGTTTGTTCAAGGTCTTCCTTTTCTTATCATTGCTTGAGTTTCTTCTTGAGTTTTCGATTGGGTTCCTTGGATTGGCTTTGAGTTTATTTTCTTGACTTCATTTTAAATTTTGATTGGGTGTATTCAATTATTGTTTGGATCTGATTTACATTTTACATTCGTATTTTGGGATTGTTTCTCATTTTCATGCCTTATTGTTGAGCGATCTATTTTATTTTTTTCATTAGTGTCACAAACATTGGTGTTGTGACCGGTTGTTTAGCTATCATCTCATCAAGTTCTTTTGAAAGTGTTTTGTCACATTGTATCACTTTAGTTAAGATATTGTTTACACCTCTTTGCCTATAGGGTTCAACTTAGTCCTTTGTCAAACACTGCCCCTGGTGGAGCCATTATGTTGTAGCCCTAGATTGATTGAATTTTCCATCTTATATTTCCAATATGGCTTTCATTTTTTATTACTTTGAGTGCTTTCGATTGGTCTTTGTTTCCCTAGTTGTTTTTATTTTGGAATGCTTTGCGTTCTTGCTTGGGAGACTTTTTTTGGTCTCTTTCTCGGTTTGATTTTTGTTGTGATCTTTTTTGGGTCATTAATTCAAACTCCTGGTATATTTTGCATTGAGGAAGATCTAGTGAGACATGAATTATATTAGGCATTGGTGTGTTAGATAATTTATTTCCCTCTCGTATCTAGCATTCATTGAATTGAAAACGGAAAAAATTGCTTATAATTGCATTAGGGTGACTAACTAAGAGTCCTACACACCATTTCAATTTCATGTTGCTTCCCACTTGAGTAAACAATAGCCATTAAAGTTAATGTGATAATAAAATCAACTCGATTCTTCTTTAATTTTTACTAGTAGTACGCCAACACTAGCTTAGGCTAGGGTCTTGGAGGTAGGAGTGTAATTAAACCACTCCAGGACCACAAAATCAACTTAGCAACTTGCAGTAGGGAATAAAATCCATTTGCAGTAGTGTGGTCTGGGAGGCCCTCCTCACCAAAGGGTTAATCACAAGGTCACACATGGGATAAGCAAGGTGACATAACCCATTTCACTTAGTTTCAAGACCACTTGGGAGGTAACTCTTAAGGTGGTTTTGGTCTTGGATCCCTTTTGGGTTAAGTGTCTCGCTCTTGAATGTTGATTTGTCCTAATAGTGTTCCCCTAGGTCATGTTATTGTATGTGGTGACCATAGTGGCCTTTAGTTCTAGGGCTCATACATAGTTGCAGGGTCGAGATCATCTTCTTTATACCTAGGACATATATTATTCATACTCTCTCAATCCTCTTGGGGGTGTTCCACATATTCCAGGGGAACTTATGCCGAGTTCGCAACTAAAATGGTTGGGAAGTAGGTCGCTAGAATAATTGTTCCACCTCTTAATTATTTGTATTATGTTTACGTGTGCTATCTTTTAGGACGTTTGTAGACTGTGTTGTTTGGTACGAGTACATATTTTTTTCTTTAGGGTGTATGCATTAACTTAATTGTGTTTTATTTATTATCTCCTTGGCTGAATTTTTTCGTCAAAGTTCACGTCGTCTTTAAGTTTTAATTCCTAAACAAAGTGGAATTATTTCTCTTGCACTGAGATTTCTTTTCGACGTTGTTAGCCACCGATAAAATTTGTCATATCAAATGGTGGCTAAATCATTTTTTGAAGCCTTCAATAAACAATTTTATTGCCAAAATTGTTAGTTCTTAAAGTCTTGTGAAAATATCTTATCCTTTGATTAATCTTCACTGTTGTTTCCCTCTTAAACTCTGAAAAATCTGTTGTTTTCCTGAAGACAAAGACTGTTAAAAACCCCATTTTCCCCTCATTTTACCCCTCCTTTCACTCAAAATTAACCTCCATTTTTATCCCCTTTTTCCTTATAAAATTCCTCCTTTTTCCTCTTTTTCTCCATTTCCCTTCATGAAATCCTTTTAATAAGGTTTAAAACTCCTTTTTTAAACCTTACCGAAACCCCCAAAATCCTTTTAAAATCCTTGAAAAATCATAAAAAACCCACTTTTACATTATAGGCCTAAGCCCATTTTGGCTAAGCCCTAAACCACTTCCCCACCATGCGACCTGGCGCCAGAACCAAGCGTTAAGGCCCTAGGCGCTTATCGCAATCGGGGCGTTCATGTGAAATGAATTTATTTTTTTACATTAAATCTCCAATTGCGATTGGCTCCTTTTTGTATAACCCCTGATCCTTTGCTTCCTTTTTAAAACCAAGAGCCCCGCAATCGGGTGCTAAAACACAAAAAGACTTGGAAAAAAACCTTTTTCTCCTTTGAAACTCGAAAATCTCGACTTTCCTTCAATTTATTCTAAACCCTACAGTTCACGGTCTAAACCATTCTTAACCGTTGATCTAAGACCAATCAACGATCTTTGGGATCTCGCATCGGGGTTTTTCATTAGGCGCATTTGAAAGGCTTCCTCCTTTTTTCTGATTCCGATGAGCCCCTTTTTGGTTAAAACCTCCAAACCACTTCCCCACCATGTAACCTGCGCCCAAGACCAAGCTATTAAGTCCCGAGCACTAATCGCATCGAAGTTTTTCCATTGAAACATATTTTAATAGTTATTACCCCCTCCAATTGGCCACCTTGCGATGGCTTCCCAGTTGTTGATCTTCCCCGCTAGGCCTAGATCTGACGGCCCGCATCACTCTGTTCAAAACCCATCCCTCCACCTTTTCAACCTCGACAGTTAAATCTTCGCCATCGATCTGGCCCTCAAATCAACGGTGTTTGTTCAATCGCATCGCGAAAAAATTCTTATACCTTTCCTATCCGCCCCCACCGATCGCGATCGTCCAATTGCATCTGGGCCATCCATACACCAAGATCCGATAGGCCAGATCAATCCTCACTTCCCTTTGTTATTTCTCAAATTCTGACAGTGTAACCTCTTCAGCGAATCTCCACCGTTGATCTCTGTAGATCAACGGCCCGCATTAACCCAAACTCCACTTGACCCTCGCCTCATATTTTATTCCATTAACCCCAAGATTAATTCTGAGCCGTTGATCTGTTTCATCTAACGGTCTAGATTAAACTCGATAGGCCCAACTCCTCTGGGTCCTACCTTTCCCTAGATCAAATCTCCACCGTCCATTCCCCGATCCGACAGTCCAGATTAAAACCGCCTTGACCCCGCCCCACCTTTTATCGCCCATGCATCTATTCTCCATCGCGCTCTCCTCTCGACCGTCCGATCTAAGGCCCCAGATCTAACGGTCAAAGCGCAGTTTCGCGTAATTTTAAGTCCAGAGGTTAATGTTTTAAAATCATGCGATATGGGTGGTTTTAAAAGGCCACGTGTCGACCAGTAACACATATCGCGTTCAAAAAGGCAATATCGCCTTCTCTCCTTTTCATCTGCGAAACCAGCGGTTCATTTGGTCGAAACCACTTTTCCCCGTTTCCATTACATTGTCTCATGTGTAATCTCCGCCATTGATCTCTGAGATCTAACGGCTCACATCAATCTCGCCTTTTAATTCATCGCCCTCCACCCATCCTCCAAGGGACTTCGTAAGTGAATCTTCGCCGTCGATCTTTGTGGCTGATCTAATCCAACGACCCAGAATCTTTCAAAAACCCTGAATTTCATTTTAGCCCTTTGTTAACTCCGCCAAAGATTTTTTCCCTTCTCACTATATTTTCCTCCATTTCACTATGAAATTTCCCTTCCGTCTTATAAAATCTTGGACTAATTTCGACCGTTGATCCACATACATCGACGACTTGGTCTTAATTTTTCATTGACTCCCTCGACCGCCTCTCCATTATCCTCAGCATTAAATCCTCACCGTTGGATGCTTTCATCCAATGGCTACGATCTAACCTCAACCTCCAAAGCAGTCTAGACCCAACTACGCAGGATTTTCTTAACTTTTCTTGTTTTTTGCAGGTTTTCAAGGTTTCTCAACTATTTTAAAAAGAGAATTGAAGGTTGGGGATGACGATCCCCGACGCCTTTATTCATGAAAGAGATCATTCTGCAGGGTTTCCCATCAAGGTTTATCAGTACCTCATGAGCACCAACGCCATTATAAAACCTCTGTAATGCATGCACATCAACAATACACAGCAAAGCTTAGTCAAGAAAAGAGTATCAGGGTTAAAATATCTAAGTCACGGCAGATATGAAAAATTGAAGGTTTTTACGTAGTTTTGAGGGATTATGGCCTAAATTGATTTTCTAAGCCTAATCCGCTCATTAAAGATAGTTTGAAGAAAAAAGGACAGAAATTAGGCCAAATTAAGCCTAACACATAGAATTAAATAAAATTAACAATGTTTAAAGAAAAACAAAAATATCTATCGGTCCGAGAAGTCTCCACTGCCACATCAAAGGCTAATTGAATCCTCTCAGCTACCAAAAGCCACATGTAGCCTCAAAGCATTCAAAGGAGGCCTAGTTATTGCCAGAATAGAAGATATTTGCCTCAAGACAGCTGAACAGTTAATTTAACCAAAGGAACTTATTGTAAACTGTCAGCAGAGTTATTACAAAGATAACAAGGAGCCTTAAAGTCAACAAAATCTACCCAGAAAACTTAATACTTAATGTAAACCAATTAATACAAAGGAAATATCAGAGAGTTTCTCCATTGAGCCCCGCAAAGACCGAGGAGCATTAAACTATATTAATTGAACCTAGAAGATATTTTATCCTATCCCACATCCTCATTTCTTCTATAAATACTTCTGTAGAAGATGAGATAATGTTTGTCACTGCGTATCTGTTGCATGTAAATAGTTTTCTGAAGCTGCTGTAAGCTCTGTTTGTAAGCGAAGATACCTAAGTTGAGATGAGAAGTTTGAAGCTATAGAGAACCACTGGACTTGAAGATTGTAATTGTTTTGAAGTATCAAATACAAGCTGATTTATGGGATCCTGGTCTATGTCAATGGTGATGTTTTTCTTATTGTAACTTGTCATTTTATTTCTGTTTCCATTGTGTCCATATTCTCTGATAAAGAACAACAATTATAGAGCTAGGATTTACTGTCAAAGGTACCCTGCTCTTACTGATAAGCTTTATCTACATGTTTTCTTCCAAATTGTGTTGTTTAAGAATGATTTAATACAGTCCAAGCTGTTAAGGAATGTTGGCGTTCCCTCGTCCTACTGTCTAAAATTTAAACATTGTTCTTGAATGTTATTTTCAGTTTCTGCCAGGTAAAGTTGAACTAGGGAAGTCTATGGTGAGCCCTATCCTCTAGTTTTATCTCCAAAGGTTGTCTGAAGTATGTTGAAAGCATGCTAGTTTCAAAGTCCTTACTTGATATTAGAATATTCTTTGTTATCTTATGTGATGTCTAGATAAGTTTTCTAAGTAAAGAAGAACTAGGGAAGTCTATGG
>JAXQQM020065206.1:0-61586 GCA_034641835.2 Pinus albicaulis
GAAACTTCCGCCATTTATTTTTAAAAAACAATCCTTAAATTGGCTGGCGCGAGTGCGACTCTGGGACAGAGCGCCAACTGGCGCGGCCTCTTTGAAGTATTTTCCCCATTGGCGCGGGTACTGAACTTCCTTCTCTCGCCAATGCTAAAAGGGCCATTTTTAGGGTTTTTTACAAGGAGATGTCTTCAGAGCTATGAAAGCTCTTGTTTAGAGGGATGTCATGAAAGTGGTTTAAAGGCATGTCACTGCTCATAGGTCACAAAATGAGCCCTCCAATGTGTGGGATGGGGATTGTAGGGACGGTGACAAATTACTATGTAACAGATGTCCCCTAAAGCATGAGGCCCGAGAGAGAGAGAGGGGTGAAATGCTTTATGAGAACGTGCCCAATTGAAAACTCCACCGTCGGAAAACCTACGTGGAGAAATACAACTGACATCTCAGATACATGATATATATGTGGTATGGGCGCAACCATCCATAACAGAGTATACAATAATACAGATCCGAGGCATGGGCACAGCCATCCAGTGAGGATCGATAAATAGACTCAGGTATGGTCGCAGCCATCCAGTAAGTGAGTCATGTAACTAATCATAATAATCCACAAAATCGCAGCCTAGATTACAACAGACACAATCCAGGGTCTTGCGCTCCATCTCGACCCGAACACAGTACAAGTCCAAGCATGTGAATAAATGAGCTGAAGTCGAACATGCGAGAACATCGTCTGATTACCAGCCAATGATGAAAGTTGTTAACAGACGCGAGAGGTACCACCAATAATGACGATGGCCCTCAAGGTACTACAGGTACAATATACGGCATGTGAATCAATGAGCTGGCGTTGAACACTCGTAGAATCACTCGATCGGAGGCCAATGATGAAAACCTCGCATCGAATGCGAAGAACCTGCCATTGAGGCATGCAGGTCCAAGGCACCAGAAGGGAGTCTCTAGATCATATTCCCGGATAATGAGCTGGAGTCGACAGGAAGTGACCTTGATCGAAGGTGGGCCATAGTGTTTCCCACATCATCGACACGAGACAGAGGAACATAATGTTTTGTGAATCATGATCAGATGAGAATCAGAGAAAGGTTGAATCTTGTAGAGTTCAACTTCTCTTGAACATATAAACAGCACGACAGTGGACTTGGCAGTATTTGACATCAAAAGATCAGAGGTCGTAGTGACGAAGCAAAGAGCAGATGAGAGGTCAAAAGGGATTACCAAAACCGACGGAGGCAAGTGAAAAACGAGATGAGATGTCCCCAACCCGACACGAATTCAGACAAGTGCCATGTTCAAGAGTGACATACTGCCAACACGACAATGATGCTGGTTCCATTTTTTCCTCGCCATTTCTGGCGAGTACCCCAATTATTTTTTATAACAAGCTTGAAGGGGATAGCATATGCTTGTGATATAAGTCCATCCTAGTACATTTAACGAGCCCTAGGAAGGTGCGACTCGAATAGCGTCATTTCGACTGAATCCGATGTCATCAGGGTTTAACGAGTCTGACAAAGGAAGAACTCAGTGTCTTTTCATGTTTAGAGAGTTTGAAAAGACAGCTGAAAAGTAAACTCCAATGGTCCCTTTTCATAAATAGTTTCTCAGACCCGAAAAGGTAGAAAACAATACCTGATAAAACCTCCTAGTCGCAATAGGCTAGGGTATTCCTTTTTCGTAAATAATCCATCCTAGCCCGAAAAGGGGTAAACGTATACTGGGTAGATGTCGATTCGCAGCCACTTTAACGAGATCGAAATGACAAGGGCCTCAGAAATATTTTCATGTTTAGAGAGTCATAAAAGAGTTGAAAGATGACTCCAAAGTGACTTTTTCGTGTTTTTACCGAGTCTGAAAAAGTATAAAATACAACTCGTTTCACCATTTAAGTCGCATAAAAACCTGTTGCTGCACACAGAGGCAAGTGTAAAATCCATTTTTGACAAAAAATATATTAAAATATTAATAAAAATGACTTTTTAAACCTAATTAGAGTTCAAAAAGTTATAAATAAGTGTCAAATGGTAAAAACAAAATTACTTTTACTATTTACCTCATTGGAGAGCAATAGTGGTCCATTTGGTGTGTAAACTTCTGACGGCGATTGCGACTGATCCAGGCTACCATTCAGATTCCCGTTTGTTCTAGGTAAGAGGCGCTTCTCTGTACTCCATTTTAATCCATTTTTCATAGTTTCCATTGCTCATTAGATTTATGTGGAAGGATTTTAAAAATTTAGGGCTCCGCCCATTGGCGCGGGTATCAGGCACGGACCCGCGCCAATGGGCTTTTATATACACAAGGCCCGCGCCAATGGCAGAACCGAATTTTTCGCCCAAAATTTCTGAATTATGAGTAATTTAAGTGAATTTTTAAGCATGACAGAGATCTAATCAAGGGTTTTGATCATGTTGATGCAGGCAACCGAGAAAAATGGTGATTGAATGGAGAGAGTGGGAGCATGGGGAAGAGGATGAATTAGCCATGGAGAATGAAACTTGTATGAATGCCCTTAGAAATTGTGGGCTTAAGAAATTATTTCTGACACCTTGCTTACGAGCTCAACCTGAGCTTCTACAGTACCTGATCAGTATTTGGGATGTAGATGAACAAGTGTTCAAGCTCCGGGATCAGGTATTGGAACTGGAGGTTTCTGACATATACTTCATAACCGGACTGTCGCGCAGAGGTCCGGTGCCCATATTGACAGGGAGCAGACCATCTGGTGAAAATATGGAGCAGGTAATGGTGAGGGTGTGCCCAGGGGCACAAACCGGATCTGGAAGCGGAAAGGTAGACATTCACACTATTGAGGATCTAGCACTCAGAGTAGTGCTACACACCATTACGTGGGATGCAGGAGCGCAGGCCTCGCATGAAGCCACCAAAGCCCAACTCATACTCGCCTCTGAGTGTATGAGCCCTACATTGTTTGATTAGGCCACAGTAGTGACAGTCAACATGAAGAGGTAGCTAACAAAATGCAAGCAAGACAAACTGAAATAGTTTGGCTACGGTTCTATCCTGGTATCGTTCATCTTGGAACGACTACCAATCTTCCAGGGCCAAGGGGCCATAGTAGCTGAGCCGATACCACGAGAGCCGAGAATGGCTCGCTCAGCAGCAGTAATGCCCAGAGCGGGAGGGGGCCAACATATGTCCTGGAGGCCGGAGTTTTTTAGGTGGCTACGGCGTCAGTTGATCGTAGTCAAAGACTGGCCATATGCAGGAACCGATTTCACTGGTGATCCAGATCTTCCACTCCCGAAGGGAGATGATTGGGACGAGGAGTTGGGTAAGATCGCCTTTTTGATTTTATGCGTTTATGATTTTTTTGGTAACACATGTTCGTTCTAAAGACAGTTGTTATGTGCATGCAGATGTTGGCCCAGAGCGACCTGCCGGTATATCTCCTATCTCGTGGAGAACTCAGCCCGTAGCTGACCCTCAGGCGGAGGGTGCCGAGGGGGGAGAGTTGATCCAGAACCTCGAGGGAATTTCCCGGGGGATTCCAGACTACGCCCAGCTAGTAAATGTTCCACTAGCGTACCATAGACACACGGTGGGAGTGCCTAGTCGCCTCCACCGTATCCTGAGACGGCTAGTGCGTGCGGTGACTTTTTATCATGAGCACCACGCAGATTAGACACCTAGGGCTTATTTCATGCATATTTTTTGAGAGACATGTCATCTCTAGATGTATTAAGACGAACATGTATATTTTTTGATCTTATGCGACGCACACTATGTAAACATTTCGATATCTATATATATACATATCTATTTCTGGATGGATCTTTCTTTTTACATGTGATGTTGTTTTACAAATTGCGCAAATGTCTATCTAGCACCAAATTAGCTACTGCATCTGTTAATGTATTCATATGCCTGGGTATATGTTGATATGTAATATAGTCAAAATTTCTTTCCAGTAAACGAATACGCAGATACAGACGTAAAATGGATGGGTTTCTGACTGAATAATGACCATTAAGCTGTAATACTACAAGTTGTGAGTCTAGATACACAAGTAATTCACGGATACCAAGGTTTACAGCCTCAGTTAATAATTCTAACACAACACTATATTCCGCGATGTTATTTGTAGCACGTCCCAGACACACACCTTGCAGGTTGACCAACTCACCAGCAGGATCGTAGATTACCCAGGCTGCCGAAGACAGATTCCTGGTACTGCGGGAGGCACCATCCGCGAAACCAACAAACAGATTGATGGACATCTGCACAATCAGGAAGACCCGATCAGCAGAAAGATGTTTACATCGCACACCACACCACACATGCACACAAATGAAAAACACACACCTATGTACACACACCACACCAAAAATCACTTCAGGCGTAGTATTTTTTGAGGTACAGCCCATTTCTGGGCTGCGCCAGCAGAACTCCTTCATAATCTATAAGCTCATAAGCCCCATTTTTCAAAACGCGTTTTACTATGTAGGGCCCATGCCACATAGGTTGGAACTTACCGGCCCCAAGCTTGTCATGTGCTTGATCGTATAGGAGGACAAGGTCCCCTTCAATAAAGGAACGTGGAGAAACTGATTGATCAAAGTGAGCTTTGACCCGCTTATTTTGTGCTTCAATGACTAAAGCAGCTAAACGGCGAGTTTCATCTAACCGTTCCAGATACAAAAGACGTTCTTCCTCAGCAGAAGTGTCGGGTAGAAGTTCCACAGCTAATTTCAAAGAAGGAATCTCGCATTCAACTGGAAGCGTTGCTTCCAGACCATACACCAATTGAAATGGTGTGAATCCAGTTGCACTCTTTGCAGACGTCCGGTATGCCCATAGAGCTGAGAACAGTTGGAGATGCCAATTGGATTTGTGAATACCAACTGTTCGTTGAAGCATAGTGACCAGAACCTTGTTCACTGCTTCAACCTAGCCATTTGCCTGAGGGTAATATGGCGTTGAGCTATCGTGGCATAAACCCAATCTTGAAGTCAACTCGGCCATCATATAATCTCGGAAATGAGTACCATGGTCAGTAACGATGGCTTGAGGGACCCCGAAACATGCAATGATGTGGTTTAAGATGAATTGGGCAGCTGTTTTACCGTCGGTAGCTAGTGTAGGCATCGCTTCGGCCCACTTGGTGAAGTAGTCAACATCGACGATTATATATGCATGCCCCCCGGCCGAATGAGGGTTACACGTCATAAAATCCATGCCCCATTTTGCAAAAGGGCCGACGGTAATAATAGGATGCAAAGGGGGAGGCGGCGTGCGCATCTTGCGCTGAAACACCTGGCACGTGTGACATTTACGAACTGTAACGATACATTCTTTGAATATTGATGGCCAGAAGTAACCTGCTCACAGAATTTTCTGGGCAGTGGCATATTCGGACATATGTCCACCACAGGCGCCACTGTGGCAGTCATTTAGGACCCTTTCAGCCTCTTCCAAGGTGAGGCACTGGCGGAGCACTGAATCTACTCCAACGCGGTATAAGGTATCTCCTACGATGCGGTAGGGCTGAGACTGATGCCGAATTCGACGTCGGGCATCTTTAGTCAACTCAAACCAAAATGTGGAGGTCTGAAGATACACAATTATGTCGCCATACCAAGGGTCACAAGTACTAATAAGGAAAAGAGTTTCGTCTGGGATATGGTCCTCGGAGTGTGAAGGAGTGGAGTTTGTTGGGAGTGAGCATATAAGATCTGCGAAAACAAGTGATTTGGTTGACTTAGCAGTAGTGAATTCTAAGTCAAACTCCTATAGGATAACGATCCATTTGGAGTATTTTCCCCCCAGTAATTTTCGAGAGAGAATATATGTCATGGTGTTGCAATCTGAAACCACTGTTATCGTGCGCAACAGGATGTAGTGGCGAAAACGCTGCACAGCGTGTACTGTGGCTAACGCCAACTTCTTGACATGAGCATAGCGTGTTTCTGTGTCGAGAAGGTTCCGTGACAGATAATAAACGACATGTTCATTTCCATCATCGTCATCCTGCACTAGAACCATAGCTATGGTGCTAAACGCAGCGGCGAGATACAAAGTGGAATCACGGTGATAGTTAGGAGGCTGAAGCAAGGGAGCATTAACAAGTAACGTCTTCAGCTTCTCAAAGGATTGTTGAGAAATTTCATCCCAACGAAAGGGAACGTTCTGCTTTAATAGGCACGTGAATCCTTTAGCCACCTCCGCGTAGTTTGGGATAAAGCGTCGAAGGAAGTTTGCTTTTCCCTGCAGACTCTGCAACTGATATAATGAGGAGGGTGATGGGAGATTGATGATAGCCTCAACCTTTAAAGGGTCAAGGCGAATTCCGTCTTTGGAGACTATGAATCCCAAAAGACGGCCAGAATCCACACAAAAGACGCATTTATGAGGATTAAGCCTAATATTATAGCGCCTACAGCAAAGGAAAATCTGGCAGAGGTTTTCAGGGTGGTACTCTCGCCTAGCTGAGTGAGCTGGCAAGTCGTCCAGATAAGGCTGAACGATATGGCGTATGTCGTGGAAAGCATAAGACATCGCACGCTAGAAAGTGGCTCCAGCGTTCTTCAAGCCAAACGGGAGCTTTTTATAGGCGAAAGTACCCCACGGACAGATGAATGCAGTCTTGTGTTGATCGGTAGGTAGAATGTTTATCTGATTGTACCCGGAAAAGCCGTCCATCAAGGAATAAATCTCACTTTCGGCACATTCGTCGATGATTTGATCCATGAACGGAGTGGGATAGTTATCCTTTGGACAGGCGTAATTAATATGGCGGTAATAAACACAGACCCTAATAGTACCCTGCTTTTTATTGACAGGGACAATGTTGGAAACCCATTCTGTGAGGGGGATGGGATAAATAAAGCCCGCGTTCAAAAGTTTTTCAACTTCTGCCTTAATTGCAGCGGCTTTGCGAGGATGCACCAGGCGTAAGCGTTGGCACACGAGCTTCGCACCAAGGTAGGTTGGAATCTCATGCACTACGATATTGGGATCAATCCCAGGCATTTCCTCGTAGGACTAGGCGAACACATCTCTGAATTCTTTAAAAAGATCAGTATAGACGTGTATCTCATTAGGAGAACAAGTCACTCCCACGTGTATGTTCTCAACGATCCCCGGTTTAATAGAGATGTTGATCGGGATGGTTTGAGTGATATTACTCAGGTTTCCTTCTGAAAGAACCTTATGCATCAAAATTGGCATTTGGAGAGGTGGAGTGGGAACTTGAGATGCAAAACTCTCTAGACAATCTGACATTGCCCCCAAGCTAGGCATGAAAGAGGAACGATGATGTCCATCGCTCCAAGGCAGCTCTTCAAGAGACATAGTTTCAATAATGGCTTCATCGGAAGGAAAAGTCTCTTTAAGAGGATCCGACAAGTCGGCCTCGCCAAGCCAGGGGGATTGAGAATATATGTCTAAAGCCATGCTCAAAGGAGCATGCTGAGGCGGGGGAGGATCAGATGCAGAAACGATTTCACAGTAGCTAATCTCTACTGTAGTTAAGGGCATCGATTCTCCAAATTCAATCACCTACTCATGTGTAGGGTTAAGCCAGGGGTCATCAATCCTCGAGATCATATTAACTTGAGCGGTGTGCGGTGGCGGTGCGGGAAAAATACCCATGAGGACGGGGTCTTTGAAGAGATCGGGTCCTACACTGTCAGGGGGATTTGGGATCTGATCCACGTACAAAACGTTGTTCTCGGAGGTGGAGGTGAAGAAATACAATTGATCCACCGTAACGATTTTGCCCTCGTGAGGGAACTTAAGAATTCGAAAGAGGGTGGATGGCACGCATAGCATGGCATGAGTCCAGCTGCGGCTTAGAAGTATATTGTATTTAAGCTTGGCGTCAAACACTTCTACTTATACATTGACTGTCTTCCCCTGTAAAGTAATCATTAGACTCTTGAGAACACCCAAGGGTTTGGATTCCCGACCATCGAATGCCTCTAGGGCATTAGGAGATGATGAAAGGGCCGGAGAGCCAATGGCCTTCCAGCAAGCGGATGACATGACACAGGTAGAGGCACCTTCATCCACAACAGCCCTATGGATGTTAAGACCATTGATCCTGACTTGAATAATAAGAGTGATCTGATGTGAAAGTCGGGGGGTGAAATTCTCTAATTCTAAGGTGAAAATACTTGAATTGGCGGGATCGATGCCACCGATTGCAGACAAAAAAGCCTTCCGTTGCGAAGGAAAACTTTGAATAACTTCTAATGCAGACATAGCAGAAGGCGCCTATGCCAAATCCTCAACAATACTGTAGTTTTAAGCAGCACAGGCATTTGGATTGTAAGAAGATCTTCATAGAACACCTTTAGAAGGTGGCTCCACTAAAGGTTCAGGAGAAGGCTTCTCAATTTCCAACGAACTAGAGACAGGTGGGGGAGGTGGGCCATCCGCAACTGCCTTCCCTAGTGCCTGACGTGATTCGTTGTAATCCTTCGAATGCGTAGCAATAGAAATAGGTGCAGTACCATTCATCATAAAAACCTGAGACCCAAATGGTGCAGATGGTGAAGGTTGTTCAACCATCTGGGTCTGCTGAGACGGGAATGGTTCTTTAAGAACTGCCGAAGTCCTTTTGGAGCCTTTGAGAAGTTGACTAACTTCGGACCGTCGTGGACAATCCTTGGTATAATGATCTCCTTCACAAATGAGGCAGGGGTACTTCGGTTTACGTTGAGAACCATCCTCAGTACGAGGTTTGGACTCTGGCTTTGGGGCGTCGGATTTGGATTTACCTTTGCCCTTCTTTTTCCCCTTGGAGGGTTTCTCCGTAGGATTGGCCTGAATGGCGTTAACCTCTACAGTTTTGCCAGAATCGGTAGGGGCGGGAGGAGCAGAATTGTTGGATGAATTGGACTTCTGCTTCCCATTCGAAGATTTCTTCGAACTCTGAGACACGGAACCAATAACACCATCCACCGTAGGGGTAGGTGGAGCTTTAGAGGTTCCAGACTGTGGAGCATCAGGCAAAATATCATACAGCGTGCCGGACTGTGAGTATACAAGATCCAGATATTGGGCACGTGCTATGGCTTGTTCTTCAGTCACACATGCTCCCATAGCAATATCTTGGGTGATTTTTTTAACAAAGGAGGTGGTGAACCAATGAGTTAGTATCTGATCAGGTATATGGAACTTGATCAGTCTACGATGACATCGCCACTCGTGAATGTGATCAGAAATGTGGGTGGCTTTGTCCTGCTTCAGAGAAGTCAGGAGGTGTGTCCCGACTTCATAGCGAACCGGTAACTGAAAATGAGTCAGAAAAGCCATGGCTAACGTATTGAAATCTTGAAAGATGCCACGGGGTAATTCAATATACCACTTAGCTGCAACGCCAGTCAAAGTGCGCTGGAAGAGGCATAGACGAACTGAATCAATGACCCAAGAGTTTGACGAACACCAAAGATGGTAGGTCATCACATGAGCTTGGGGGTCCTCCCCAGCTTTACCCTCAAACTTGGGACAATCGTCGGGCACCTTAGTAGGAACCGGAGGCCAATAAGGATTATGCAGAATTGGATCATTTGTTAATTTCGAAACATCCGGTAATTCCAAGGTAGCCAAGAATGGCAATGGCGGATTGGACGGCATACCTGGCCCTGGATAGGGACCAGTACCTGTACTCCACGCTGGTTGGGAATATCCTTGCCCCCATGGGTTCTTTCCAGTAGGATTCTAACCGTAGGGGGTATAGGTGTTATAACCAGCCTGATTCGGTTGCTGGTAACCAGCATACGAGGGTTGATAACCAGAGTATGGACCCTGATTATGAGTCGGCCCCGTGTAAGCAGCATTTGGATTTGGCTGTTGAGTATAGGTATAGTCGGGTTGTTGAGGACGATAGTTAGAACATTGGGGCTGGCTATAATTCGGTCGGTATTGACCATGAGAATAGTAGCCGCCTTTAGGTTAAGTGGGCTGCTGATAGGTGGAACCTTGCGGAGCCAGATAATTAGGGTGCAATGGTGGATTTGGTTGCGACGTCGAATACGTCAGCTGTTGGGCAGGGTTGATAGGATGGGCAGGCTAGCCTGGTTGAGCAGGTTGAGCTGGCTGAGGGGGCTACCCTGGGTTAATAGGTTGGCCCGGGTGAACAGGTTGTGCCGGTTGCGCAGGTTGACCTGGCTGTTGAGAAGCACTAGGTTGTACCGGATGAACCGGTTGGCCTGGAGGCGTAACACCAAGTTGTGCCGAATAGACCGGTTGGCCCGGTGGAGGAATGGAGCCAGGTGGTAGCTGGTAACCGGTTTGACCTGGAACAGGACCATAAGATGGTCCTGGCTGGTGTGCAACGTTTGGATCAATAGGATACTACGATTGCATGCGTTGAGAAGGCTGGACTTGCCCCCCAGGACCATAGACCGGCCCTGGTTGGTATCTCGGCTGAGGCTGCACAGGTTGACCGGAAGGGTTGTAATACTGTCCTTGCAGACCGTACGATGGCCCTTGCTGTCCCGCAGGATAGCCTTGCACGGGTTGCCCCTGTGGGTCATAAGGATAGCTAGGTTGGCCCGAAGGTTGCCCTTGCGGGTTAAAAGGATGTCCAGCCTGGTTATAGGGTAAACCTTGAGCATGGAAGTGAGCCTCAGGAGCGGGTAAACGTAAAATGTTCCCGTGCTCATCATACTAATTTGGAAAAGTATACACGGGAGTACCATCCTGTGCATAATGAAAAAAGTACGAGCGGTTGGGGTCTTGGGCGGTTTTTCCAACCTCAGGGTTCGACTGTTGCAGGGACAACCGATACTCCTCCGAAGAAATGTTCTCTGGCATAGCAGTCGCTATATAAACGTCTTCAAGAGGTGGCACAGCCCTCGCGGAGGGTGCCGTGATAGTGGGTGCAGATGTGGCCACACAAACAGTGGGCCTGGCGGGTACAGAAGTGACAGGTGTCTGAGGAGACATCCCAAATGAAGGAACCACCGGCCTCAAAGAAGGAGCTGATACCCCCATAGAGACTATGGCGGAAATGATCTGACCCAAGGATCTATACCCTGCTGGTAATGAGGGACCGAATGATGACATAACAGCTGGTTCAGAGTTGTCTCCTGGAAATAATCTTCGTGGGAAGAGTTGATAGTCTTCGCCAGACGTTGGGATTTCCTCACTGGAATCACTCATGTTTGAGCCTGTCGCTAGATCTCGTAATAGACAGTGAGGACTAGGAGGAAAAATAGTAGCTATAAAAGGCGAACCCGATGCAAGAGAAAGGAACTCTGCCCCTACTCTTAATTCAGACCAAGGGTCGGAAAAGGGCCAATTGAACTCAACTGGTCCCCCAAAGGGTTGCTCAGCAAGAACCGGTCCCCCGTCAGGAAACTCAGAAACAATGGGCTGATGTGGTTCAGCAGAGGATTGAGAAGCCTCTGATGAATCGTCCGTATAAGGACTACTAGTAGACTAAACTGAGGGTTCTGCCACTGTGGTAGTAATGACAAGAAAAAAAGATCAAACACACATACGGGTTGAAAAAGAGTCAAGACACACAATCAAACGGCCAAAAAGAAAAATCTAACAGGGCGTGTGATCACGGGTGATTAATTTTTTACCACATTGAAACTTTAGAAACTTCACCGTTTCATGTTTTAAGAGTCGAGAAACGGTTGAAAAGGTGACTCTATCTCTTTCAGATTTGACACAAGCGTGAAAGGACAAGCGCTTGGTGATCCTTTCAAATTTAGGGAGTCAGATAGGATCAAAATGACTACTCAGGAATACTAGGCAAAGGGTGTACCAAATAACCGTGAACTGCAATATACACCTTGGTTTCAAAATGAAAGAGAAATCAACCAAGGACTTTCCGTACGTGCAGGAAATCTCCCCGAATGTTGTGTCCGGTGTATCACAGGTATAGGGCGGCAGACTCGGCTTCCTATGGATAAAGGATTGAAACCTAGTGGGGTCTCCCTTTATATACGCGACGGTACGGGGAGCACAAGTCCCTACTAGCGCTATTTAAAGCCAAGAGGCGAATGACAGCTACTAGGTTTAAAGACGTTGGAACACGTCTATAGCCTAGACCTCTAAATGTGTTTCGTTAGATTTCAATGCTGCCTTAGTGTAAATTGCGTAAATTTTAAAGTTTATCTTCAATTACGTTTCAGTTTTCAGGCCCTAGCGAATGTAATGTCTCAAAATCTCCTAAATGCAATCTATATGCCACAGTATATCATTTCATTCGATGAAAGCTTCTTATGATAGAGTTGAGAGCTTTTCACACAATAACGAAATGAACAGAAAACAACCAATGATGTCTCTAATGCAGCTAATGAAAACTAAAAAGCTTTTCGTTGAAAGTCACTAATCACTAATAACACCGAAAAGATCTAATTCACATTAACTAATTCAAAGCAAAAGAGTTTTTTGTTTGTATTTTCAATATTTCAGAGCAATATGCACTAAAAAATGAAAACTAATGCAAGGAAATTTGAGAAACGACGACAAGAGAGAAAAACCAAGCAAATTCCACTCAATGCAAACGTACAATCAGACCTCAAATCAACCAAAATTCCCTCAAAGCGAAAGAATCCCAAAGACTCAAAATGAGCCGTGTAATCTAGGCCCAAGACGAGACGAAGCGAAATTCGAATGAAGAAGGAAACAATCACTCAAACAACGCAATGAGACAATAGAAAACCACCAAATAAATGCAAAGAAGTGATCAGAAGGTTGATTGAACCGAAAGAGACCAAAAACTCCTAAGGAAGGCTCGACACACAACAGCACCTAGATAACCTAGGGCTAAAATGCAAAATCGATGGAAATGGGCAAACAACCAAAGGATGAAGGTAACAGCCAGTAAATCCAGGCTCCAAAACACTCAAACAATGGAAAAATCAAAACCAAACACACAGATCAGGCTCAGGAAGCTCAGAACTGAGCAAACCCTAGTAGCTCACAGGATTAGCGCGACTGTGAGGCTGAAACTAGTACCTGGGACGAATTGGCGCAGGTAATACACAAGCAACATGTGCCAATGGGCATGACTGTCAAACTTAAAAGCGCGCCAGTCGAGTTTCCCAGTCAAAAATAAAAAAGAAGCAATCCAACAAGCAGACCAGTGAATGATCAAGCTAACAAAGACCCAAATTCACAAAAAGAACCAGCCCAAAAGAGCTGATCAAGCAAGGAGAATCAAGAATCAACCAAAAAGGCAAGACAATGCTCCAAGTGTTCAGTTTACAAACTAAACCAGAGATTGACTGAAGCAGCTTTGATCTACTTCGCAATTGCAGAGCAAAAGCGTTTCGAAGGCTATCTGGCCAACTTCAAGCTCCGTCTGTAGCTTATAAAACAAACAATCAACAAGCCAACGATCCCTAGCGGAGTCGCCAATTTTTTGTGGAGGTAAATACCCTCTGCGGATAGAGGCGATCCCTACTAGCCCAAACCAGGTCTAGCAACAATTGTCACATGCTATAGTGTAGGTTCCTAATTGCAAATAAACCAACTAGCGATGAAGGCTTACCTGGAATCCAACGTTGTTGCTTGTGGAAGAGGTGGCGCTCCCGTTCTTTAGCTCTGGCAGATCACAATCCCCACGATCTCCGTGATAGGACACCTGCACATGCGAGAAACAAAACAAATGCAAGCATAAAATCCAGTAGATGCAACTATATGTCAGTCAGAAAGGACATAACTCATCATCATAAATAACAACAAGAGTGGAACCATAACCAATAGTCGTTCATTAATGATCAATCAAAGGAAAATTACAACCAAGTTCTGACGTTGAATTCTCCTTCGGAGGGTCGCCAGCAGAACACGTCTCGAAAAGCCTGTCAAGGATGGGACAAACCTCTCTCTTTGGATCTTGACGATAGTCTCCTTGCTTGAAATTGGTCTTAAGGGAATTATGGAGGCTCTTGCAGCATAAGGCTCTTGGGAATTTGGGAACTTGAAGACTAGCTTGCAATGGAGATGGGCAAGCTTTTATAGATGGAGGAAGGAGAGTTGGGATCCCTATAATCATGGGATTGGCCCTATCATCAAGGAAGCTTCCATTTGAGGGGGCAAACCACTTCCTCTCTATGGAAACCCGTAGCCAAACCTCCCAACTCAAGATAGATATCAGTTCCTGGATCAGTTAGGACGAAACTTCCACCATTTATTTTTAAAAAACACTCCTTAAATTGACTGGCGCGAGTGCGACTCTGGGATAGAGCGCCAACTGGTGCGGCCTCTTTGAAGTATTTTCCCCATTGGCGCGGGTACTGAACTGCCTACCTGCGCCAATGAAAAAAGGGCCATTTTTAGGGTTTTCCACAAGGAGATGTCTTCAGGGCAATGAAAGCTCTTGTTTAGAGGGATGTCATGAAAGTGGTTTCAAGCCATGTTACTGCTCACAGGTCACAAAATGAGCCCTCCAATGTGCGGGACGGGGATTGCAGGGACGGTGACAAATTACTGTGTAACACTTAGATATAAACATCAAACTTTAAAATTAGATATCATAACAATTTTGATTAGGCTAGGGTTTCAATCATACAGAAGCACATACACCTAGGGTTTTACTTCTATGATCTTACACCGACTATAGCAAGGGTTTTCTCATAAACCCTATTTCATCAAACCTTAAATTTATAAGGTTTCATAGTATGTACATCAACAACAAACTCTAAAATTCTAGGGTTTCATATATTAAGAGATTAGGTTTTCAATCAACAAACCCTAAGTAGACTAGGGTTTTAATAATTACAACATACCTTAAGCATCAAAAGGCTAGGTTTTTGCAGTGAACCCTAAAGATTGAGGGTTTTACCAAAATGAACAAATATACAAGGATAGTATGACAAGGGTAAATTGAATCTAGAGATTAATCACCATAACAATATAGAATCGTAATGATTCTCTAACAAACCCTAGACATGAGAGAGTTTTTTTTTTGTTTTTTTTGTAAGTCAGCACCCACGGAGGGATTGGAACCGGTGACCTATCGTATGGAGTGCCTTAACAGTGCACCCTTCACTGTCGAACCAAAGCCCCGTGGGCTCTAGACATGAGAGAGTTAGTACTATAAAGTATTAAAGATAAAATGGTCGAAACTTCTTATTAATATCTACTATAAGTCTTTATACATACCTTAAGCTACTTCTTTCCCAAACCTTGTAGGGATTATTTTTTAAGGGATCCCTCTTGAAGTATTAGCATTTTATGTACCTGTAGCATTTTATTGACAAGTATCATCAAATACTAAGATCTAACATGTTTATGAATTCCTATGGTTTTGAGTACAACACCTAGATATCCCTATGATAATATGTCAAAAACTATCAATCCATTTATTTCTTTCCAAATTTTCCATATATCTTGGACCCTAGACATTATGAGATAGGGTTTCTAAATAGGGTGAAGATGAACTATCTAGGGTTTCCAATTCCTTACCAGCCCTAGAATTACATAAGAAATAAATACACATGCCTCAAGATTACATACCTTAGATTTTTATAATTGAAGGATTCATGTTCCATAGAGCTTGTTACTCTCCTTTCCAACTGAAAACATAATGTTAGATGACTAAAAGATAAAGAGTAGTACTCATACTTACTTGAGTTCTATGAGGACTTCAAATTGGTCCCATAATGTTAGAATTTGTAGTAGAATCTTCCAAGGTGCTAAGTCAATTCTTTTCAAGCTAATAGACAACTTCCTTTTTCTTTATTTTGGACTTGGTGTATGGTCAATGTATTGAATAATAGATTTGCATAAAATTATTTTCCTGCTACCTTTGAGATATCTTTGGCCATTTTATTTGTTCACAAAATATTCTCTATTACTTATCTAAAGAATGTTGTTATGATTCCTTTTCAAGATGAAATAATTTTGTTATAGGTTTGTGACCTTTGATTAATTTTAGAGACTTGGTATTCCCTTATTTGTATGCACATATCATTGTCCTATTCCACATAGGTCTTGGATATTATAAAGTGACTATAATTTTATGATCCAGGTGACTCCAGATAGGCTCAAAAATTAGAGGTGGCTCTAGAAAGGCTCAAAAATAAAAATCCTTGGATTGTAGTCAAATCAAGATTAGATTGAAGAGATTGACACAATATTTCCAATGGCTCAAACAAAACCTCAATCCTAATTCATATGAGAAAGTGATTATAGTTTGAAATTTGTACCAAACAACAACAAAAAAGTCAAAGTCAAATTCAACCTTCTGCCACGTGGAATGTCATAAATATGACACATGGAAAAAAAGTCAACAGACGTAGTGGGACCAACAGAGCTAATTTGGCAACCCAGTCAGCAAACCAGGTGGACCCACAAGCAGGTGATGTGGCATCACCACAAGTTGACACATGGAAAGTAGTGTTAGGACCTCACTATGTATCATTTTTACTATATATTTGGACACCACCTTACCTTTTATAACCATGTCTAAAAAGGATTCCATCATCATTTTCATTTACTTTATCCCAAGGTATATAAAATCCTCTTCTTTATTATATGTTTAATCTGTTTACATATAATTCCATATTACTCTTATATTTCATCATTAATTGAAGTAGATTGTTGCTAACATAAGTCTAAAAGATCGTAGATAAGTTATATGTTGTGCTGGAGGCTAATCAACAAGGTTTAAGAAAACAACAAACTTTCGTTGCCGAAACAATCACCTCGTTATTAAACAAACTGGGAAGCAGCACACGAAATTCTGCCATCATTCAGAATTTCATGTATTCGAGGAGAATCAGGTGAATCAATGGCAAAAACATGAAGACGTGGTTACACGGATTATTCTAAAGATAGTACTCTTTTTGTATCTGTTGTAACAATATATTTTTATGGAAGAACAAAATAGCCTGTTTTAAGAAAGAAGAACAGATTCGGGATAAATGTAGATTTTCTCTCATGTAATTGTAAGAGATGTCTCCTCTTTAAAAAGAGGAGACATCATCATTAGAGTTAGATTAGAGTTCGAGTTTGAAAGCTACAGGAGAACATTGTGTTTGAGAGACTGGAGCTAGACTCTATTTGTAATGTATCATTTCTTTTCACAAATGAATAAAATTTCCTTTTGAGCGCTCCAATTTAATTCTTTCCCTGGGGAATCTTGTCAGAGGGAAAGGGCCCGCCTTTCTCACAAGATTCACCCGACTGTCCCTGTAGTTTGTTTAATTTCTTTATGCCACTGCACTTACTTTAACTGTCATTGCACACCGCACGCTCGTAGTTTATTGAGTAATCTGTTTCCTTAACACTGCATATGATTAGTACATTCATTATTAAGAAGTTGAGAGATCTATTTCTGTTAATTGTTTGAATGTATAATGCTGGGAAGCAGGTGCTGAATGTTCCTGTACAAAGGAATAGGGTCTTGTTTCCATTGATTGCCTTTCTTTTCTGCAGTGTGATTAGAAACAAGAGACAGGTGCTGAAGGTTCCTGTTCATGGGAATAGGGTCCTGCTCTCTTAAGTTATCTTTTCTACAAAGTGATTAGTGTCAGGCAGCAGGTGCTGAATTTCCTATTCAAAGGAATAGGGTCCTGTTCCTGTTATGGTTGATTGGTTTCCTTTTCTGCAGATTGATTTCCCTTTATTTGGATTCTAAACTGCAATATAGGAATTACTTCTGCTATAACTTAAGTGACTTCAGCTTTGATTAAACAAAGTGTGAATAATTAGATTTGTATGATTGATAATTGCGTGGCTTTTTGCTACAACATTGTTTTTTCTTTTGAAATTGAGCATATCCAGTGCGTGATTGTCTTTGGAATAAACAGACTTCCTCGGGTTGACAATTTATGTGGAGCTTGAATTGTGAAGACAATTAAAGCGACCAACAAGTAGGTGGCATATGATGTGGACCAATGAGAGGTTGCCACATGGTGCCACATGGAACCAAAAACTAGATCCAAGTGGCATGGCATGGTGTAACCTCCATTTTTTTCTTATTCTCATGGTTTTGGGATTCCATTAAAATATGGACATACATATACCATATTAATGGTTTGAAAACTATATAATAAACCAAAATCAACAAACCAAAATTGGGGATTCTATGGGCTTCGAACACAAAACCTCCCTAACAACAAGTAACTTAATATGACTATACCAACCAAACGCTTTGTCTTATTCACCCTCACACTTTATTATAAATTGTAATTCAAATGGTTCAAAGGGAACCAAGAGAAGACATGGAGATAGAGGAATAGGACCACAATGAAGACATGAATATCACAGAAGAATCTAGGAATATTGTTAGAGCATATGTTAGAATATTTCAAATAATATTCTCTATGAAGAACATTTTGGAGACCTTTAAGATTCCTTGGGGAAAAATTTTGAAGGTGTCAGAAATATGTCGAGTTACATCATTTGAATTGGTTTTTCACCAATATTTTGATGGCACAGTCATTTCTTCATCTAGGTTAAATGTATTTTTCTGATCGTGTACAAAAGAGACTCTTATGTTCAATCTAAAATATTTACTAGTAGCCCAAATTTGATCTAATCCATAAAGTGCTGATTTACAACATATTTCATGGTTTTTTGCAAGGAAAATGATGGCACAAGTAGTTCCTTCATCCAAGTAGTTGATTTCAAACCATCCCCGCACTTGGAGGTATAAGGCATTGCTTCCATTTCTTTATTTGATTTTGTCAGATGGTTTTTTTATTCTGATATCCACGTATGCCACGTTATGAGAGGATCTTCATATGCCACTTTTGGAAAAAGAGATATTTATTATTTTTCATGGCCGAGGGGAGAGATTTATAAGTGAGAGTTTTTATTTGGGAGAGAGAAATTCCACTCTAGTTAAGGGATTTCTTCCTTTTTTTCGACAAATATTGCATCATATACTCATCATCATCTTCGCAACACCTAATGAAGTGGCCTCCCACTCTTGACTCATCATCATCATCCTGCTCGAGATGAACCATTGGATGAACTTTGTTATCAAGTTGTTTGTGTTCTTTGATTTGATTGTTAAATATGATTCCTCTTATTTAAAGTATGCACATGTGGTTTTTCACACTTTATCACATGAAATTCGCTAACATCATAAAAGTAAAATATCTGGTTAATTTAGCTAAGAGATCCGGATAAATTTTGGTATCAAAGGTCGTTGGTGTGAATTGTGAGTGTGAATGATTGAATGTGAAACAAGAAAGAAAAACAGAGGATCACAGAGAAATCTACAAGGTTTTTATGAATTGCAAGCATTGTAGATATAATGTATGCATATTATGAGGAGAAATGGCAACAGAGAAAGAGAGAGAGAGAGTATTACGTTCCATCTCCATCTTCGAGTGAATATTATTATTCTTCATCTTTGTCTCGACTATTCAACAAGAGATCAATCGTATTCTTCAAAGAGACTGCTGAATTGAGAATAATTCTACCGCGTAAGAGGAGAAGAGAGATTGAAACTTCAATTGCAATTCATGGAAGAGGCATTGGAAAGGTTGAAGTGCAATGAAGGCTTAGCAAATCCATCATCACCTACATCATAATCAACAACTAGGTAAAGAGTGTTGATATTTCTTCAATTTCATTTTCACATGATACCATAAGTTTCTGTGTACCCATTTCAAGATTGAGATATACCGAAGGAGAGTGTTCAAAGGAAGAAGAAGATTAAAAGCTTGTCAAAGCCATCAAGGATAGAGGATGTTGAAAAAAGCATCACCATCTTCCCATGACAAGCACATTTCAAAAGAAGACCTAAGGAAAGCTTACATCAACAAGATTACACCACAACCAAGTGAGGTATAAAAATTCTTAGTATTATAATGTACCTTTTGATTACAAACAGATGTCTAGTGATGAGAAAATTTTAATGCAGAAAAAAAAATGTGTTTTTTTTTCTTATATAACCATACTATTGTTGAGTGTCGAAAAGAATGGGAAGCAAGAAAGAGGACAACACATGAAAGGCCTTCTCCACATTAGGGAAGGAAGAAGTGTTAAACAAGTTTGGAGGAAAAATTGCAATCATTGCACAGGTGGACATGAGAGAGATGAAGATGGCCAGACAGAGCCCATCCAAATAAGTGTCTCAAGAGGGACAAAGTCATGCACGAAACTAGTTGGTAACCTTATTCAACAATCGAAGAAACCCAAAACGATGATCCATTCACTTAAGGAGCAGGTGTCGATAAGAGATAGTAGCTTGCTTCATGGCCACATTTTGTAAATCACATGTTGTGAAATGACGTAAAGGACATGTGTTTTCCATCACTAAATTGAATGCAACGTAGTGATCCTTTGGCCTTTTGTTGATAGTTGGGTATTGGTTTATGCGTTTTTTATGTAAATTCGAACAAAGAGGTAAGTATAAACTCTTCGAAAGTATGGATTTTCTTGGGTCAGATAGGTCACAATTAACATGTATTTTGAAAATATGTACTACATGTTTGCAAAGTGAAAATGTGCTTCTACTTCATCACTTATGGCTTAAAAAGTAATATGAAGGAAGTGTATTATTAAGGCACTTGTTGTGCAAAGTATACAAATCGCATATTGTTTTCATGATTTTGAGACCAAAATATCCTTAGTGGGAGAAATGATCTAGGTACTTCTAGAAAGGCTCGAACACAGTACCCAAAAAGGCTCGTAAAGGTGACGGACAGCACCAGAGAACACAGCAAGTAGGTGGGATATGATGTTTACCTATGAGAATCTTCCACATGGCCCAATCACATGGTGCCACATGGAACCTAAAATTAGGCCCAAGTTTCTTGGCATGGTGAAACTTCCATTTTGTCTTATTCTCATGGTTTTGGGAGTCGTTGCAATATGGAGACATTTCTACTATATATTACAGGTTTGAAAACTAAATTAAACCAAAATTGGGAGTACATGGGTTTTGAATACAAAACTTTAACAACAAGTAACTTAATATGACTATGTTAACCATTATTCCAACCACACACATTGTCTTATTCACCCTCACACTTTGTTATAAAATTTCATTCAAATGGTTCAAATGTAATCACAGAGAAGGCTAGAGAGATGAGGGCACATGAAGGCCAATGAAGACATGAATCTCAAGAATATTCTAGGAATATTTAAGATTCTCAGAGTAGAATTTTGAAGGTGTCGTAAATATGCCGAGTTTATACTTATTTGAACCATTTTTCACTCAATATCTCCATGGCCGCACCATTTCTTCATTTTATCAAGAGATTTTTCGACTATATCCAAAAGAGAACCTCGTGAGGAATCTAAAATATTCCCCAAGAACTCCGCATTTGACCGAGTCAAAAAAGGGTTTGAGTTTTACAAAGAAGATTTCACAATTTTTTGCGAGGAACACAATGGCGTTTATAGTTTCTTCATCCAAGTAGCTGATTTTGAGCCATCCCCGTACTTGTGTATAATGTGCATTATTTCCATGTCTTTATTTGGTTTTTTTACCATGATGTTTTGATTCCGAGTTCCATGTATGGCACATTGTGAGACGATATTTGTATGCCACTTTATGTGAGAGATTTTTGTTTTGTCATGTTGAAGGAGAGATTTTATGAGTGAGAATTTTTATAGAAGAAAGTCTCTTGAGAGAGAGACATGCCACTCTAGCTAAGGTAGTTCTTCCTCATTTTACAAATACTTCGCATCATGTACTCATCATCTTCTTGAAACACCTAATGAAGTGGCTTCCCCACTTTAACATCGGACCCAAAGATGTATTCCACATTGGATGAACTTCGTTATAAAGTTGTGTGTGTTCTTTGATTTGATGGTTTCTTTTATGTTTCCTTAAAGTATGCACATGTGTTTTTTTCATACTCTTTTCACATGAAATTTCACAATATCGTAGAAATAAAAGATCTTGGTTAATTCTAATAGCCGAGAGATATGTATCATTCGATTATTGAGATCTCTCGAGATAGCTTAACGCATATATATCAATGCACAAACCTTCGTTCTAACTATCATATTTTTCTTTGATTAAGGCTTATAATTTTATTCTTCTTAGATCCCAAACATATTTGCAACTCCTTTGGCCTTCTATAGTCTAATTACTGAAGTATAATATTTATAATCATGCTCATAAATGAATTTATTTAATTTGATTCTCCTTTTTAGGTATCTCAAACTTGAGACTTTATTTTTTCCAACCATTAGTGATATTCTAGCTTCCTCTTATGTCGCTAACTTAGCTCGATACCATGTCGAGAAATCCATGAGGGAAATATTAGGTTAACTTATTCTTTATTTATCCTACTTGAAATTTACCTATGATATTATATTTTACTTTTTTTTATTATGTTATGTTCTTATCATCATGTAAAGGCCAAAATACAAATATCATACACAATGAACACCGTATGTAGGCACTCATCTAGGGGCAAACCCATCTCCTATGGGAAAACCCAAAAATTATTCTTTTCTTCTTTTAAATCAAGTCAAATGAAACAATCGAGACCTTTGAAAATATACTACTCCAAACCACCAAGTAAACCTCCCATACAATAAAGTCAAAACATCAAGTAAATTCCTTCAAGAATGAATTAGGCCAACAAAAGTTCGGTGCCCTTCTACAATCCTAAAGCTTCGGCCCCTTCTACAATTATATTTTTCATCACGCACATGGAAGAGGATGATGCCTGGTCCCTTTATTTCTCGCTGTATCTTCATTTATGCACGTTTTAAAAAATTCTTTTGTTAGGCACTTCGTACCCTTTTATCTCACTTCTAGTTGCGTATGATCTTTCTTTAATCTACTAAAATGGTCAAATAGATGTATTTACGTATTTATAACCTCCTCTATTTAGGCCGACATGAAGAATAGGGTAGGCCGACTTGCCGGTGGAGAATTGCATGATTATTACATAAACACTTTTCTTTAACACATCGAGCCCAAGAAGGGTCTTTACATCATGACTTAGATTTTGATTCAAGACACAAACCTAGAGCACCAATGGGTGTTTTTTACCTAGAAAAAAGCATGAAAAACCCATGCTTAAATATATTTCTTTCTTTTTTACAATATATTTCCTTTTGCTTTCTTTTTGATAAATATCATGATCAAGTACAAATATGAAAACCAATACTAGTTACATTTCTCAACACAATGACCAATCTAAACCTCAAGCCAATATCAAACCTCTTTATCATGAATTTGTGTTATCTCGTGAGGACTTTGATCTCAAATTGTAGAATATTGATGATGAGGATACCTTTCTTGAAATGCATGACCAATCTTTCTTCTTAGATTCTTATGAAGAGGTTCTCGCTCCCGATCTTGATAACACCTTTCATCCCTTGGATATTAACAATCATGACCATGATATTTTTTACAATTCTCATTAAGATAGATCCAACCTTAGTCATCAAGAATTATTTCGTGATATAATTGAAGATTCATTCTTTAATGAATCTCTTATATATGATAAAGACCTTTGTCTAAAGGCTATTTTTGACCTTCTTTATCCTAGTTACAATGTTATATATGACGTGTAGGATACGGCAAGATATGTCAAATTCTGATTCCCAAGGGTGTTTCCATGATATGAAGGACACTTCATCCTCGAATGAACTCCTTCTTGATGAATTTCTTTCTTGTGAACAACCTGCAAATTTCTCTCTCTAACAAAAACCTCGTGTCCCGACACAGAATGATAATGAGTCATTTCTTAACCAAATTCAGAAAGAACTCTTTCATTTTGATCTTGGGAAGGCCTCTCACATTCTTGAAATGGATGACGAAACCGGCTTTCGATGAACTCAAAAGGAAATCCATTTTCAACCCAACATATTTCTTGTATATTGTTCTGATTGAATTTGAAAGGTCCGAAATTGAATGCATGAAGTGATTTACAATATCAATAATGTCAATGATCATTTTCTTAATGTAAATTTTGGGCATTCTACACATGAATCCTCTTCCTTACCCATTATAGAATGCAATTGTCGGCACACACTTGTGGAGTTAGCACATCATATGTATGAAATAATTATTTTTGGATTTTCATTAAACCATTGTCACAACCACACACTTTGTTGGTTGGCACAAAGACCACTCCTTGCCGAACTACCATCCAACAAGTCATGAACTATGCATATTTGACCATGATGCATTCCTTTATGCACACCTCTTCACGTCGTATGAGTATTAACACTCATCACACTTCCTCATGTACATAAATAATAATAATAATAAAATCCAAAAAAAAAAACATTTTTTTGCCCCACTTTTAATTATTTATGGATCATTGTTTGATCTTCTTTTTTTCTCGTTTTGGTTTATTTTTTCGCAATAATTTACTTTTTGTTGACAACTCTTTTCCGTAGATTTCATGTTTTTTTAAAACAACCAATTATATTTACTACGGCTTGTATGAAAGTTAACAATCAAGAAACCTTACTAGCAGTATATCCTTTAGTGAGTAATTTTTACAAAGGGAAATTTCATATCTGATTTTTTTACACTTAAATTCTAAGCATTGTATTGTTATTAAAAAAATGTACATTCTCACAGCAAGATCTCTTACTACAAGCAAGATATTTTCCTCCTTATCATTACAGAGATAATCATTAAAGTTTCAACCTTATTATTACCTGTGTATTAAGCCATTTTGGCGCTATCTCCCAGCTCCATTTCTTGCTGCACAGGCTTCCTTTCCTGAACAACCTGCAACCTACTCTTTCTACATTCACTTATTTTCCACACAACCAAAGGTTTTGAGTCCTAACTCACTTTGTGAGTCTCTGTGTGAAGTTCCCAATGTTGACGATATTCAACACTAATATCATTCGCAAACCATTGAATATTTAAAATCAAAGCTATATTTAACATGGTTAATTATATTTTTAATTGACTATTAAATACCTAATAGTGGGACTCCTCTCATAAAAAAATGTTGGCTACAATGACACTACCTCTAAAACCAAGTTGGTCTCTCCCTGCAAGGATGCTTCATTGCATAATCATTGGCTTGCATACAAATGTTTAATGACATGTATATTATGTGGCTCTCTAAAATTGAAATAAGGTTAAAATAATGGTTGGAAACAAGTTGCATCCTTTCAATTTGGGGTGCATATCATATTATGAGCGCACAGCTTCGATTTATATGCATATGAAATATTATTATGTGATAGGTGGGTGATGTGGGCTTTGATAGCAGAGATTCATCATTTGTTATGCATACATGTAATGGCTGTCCTAATGCTAAATTATTTAAAAGTTAAACATGTGTCGATAGTAAAGTTATTTAATTTTTTGGTTTGATACTGCATCGCATATCACTACACTAACCCGATATTTTTGGTGTATAAACTTAAGTCTTGATTGGAGGTATAACTCTCACTATCGGAAAGGTATGGCTTGATTTTGTTTTGTGTGAATTTTTGCTTAGAAAATGGTATAATTCATGTGACATGATTGTGGAAACTATAATGAAATATCCACTATATTAGGTGTGTTTTTCAATTATGTGAATGCATTAATCGCAGCATTATGGTTTATGGATGAGATGTGTTGGTAGTCTAGTTGGCCCTCCTCCATAGATTTGATTGTGTGGTTTATTGTTTTAGGCTCCACAGATCTCCCGTATATTGAAATGTTATTATACAGGGTCTATCCACATCGAAATTCCGCTACTTCATCATATACAGTTGGTATATACTAACACATCTTCGATATATGACTCAATTAATGAGCTTGTCTAACCTCTGCCCCTATATTTACTCTTGCCACCTCGAAGTTGAATTGGGAATTTAGTCATTTTCAAAACAACTTAACGTTTCCATTATAGCCATTCCACACCCTACATTTCTCTCCGTCGTAAATCGATTCTAGTTGATGGTAAACGTTTTCTTTTTCTTTTCTTTTTTCCTTTTTTGTGTATGGAATTGAGTTGTGGACTGGAGCTTGTTCCACAAGTTTAATTCCCCATTGAGACATCTTTGCACACTATGTATGTTCGGAATGGTTTCATTTTGTTTCCTCTATGAACCGCTTCCGGAAGCCCTATATTGTGTACCCTCCTTTGATGTCTACATGTGAATATATGAATGTGGCCACTCCCATCACAAGGGAAGTGATTTGTTATCTTACAAACCTGAGAATTTTTTTTTCCAATTATTCTCTACCTAGCTCCAACAACATATTTTCTGTGCATTATGACTTAAATCCCTTGAGGTTTCGGAGCCTTGTGCTTATACTCTCTGGCATGTAATTAATTACTTGGTTGCGGTGACCATGGTCGTTAATCTAACCATATTTTGGTTGATGAATTTAAAAAATATATATAATTAGGGTTAAAATATAATCATGTTTATGTGGCTTTTAAGTGGTTTTTCTAGAATAATTTACTCATTGAACCGAATTTTCATGATCATGCCTCATGGGAATTTTTAGTTCCCATCAATGTTGGATATGTGTTTTGCACCCTCAATTGAAATAACCCTATAATGTGTTTTGACCTCAATTGAAATAACCCTACAATGGTTGGCTTTTTTAACCAAAGACTTAATGAATTTATTATGAAATTTTCTTGCCTTGTCATGTCGTATAAGGGAGCTCTTAGGGCACTAGGGCTTTGAGACAAAAACCTATACAAAGGCCATGCACAAGAATTGTGTCTAACTTCGCTCAATTTTCCGTAAATTTGTCGAAAATTAATGTTATGGAATATTTTCATGTCGATCATTTCAATAGTCAAAGGGATTATGTTGTCTTCATTTATTTGTAAATTTTTTTTTTACCTAGATACATAAAAATAAATTCATGTCATTACGATAAACTCATTTTAACATTTTTATCGTAATTTGGGTATCTAATTTATGTGAAAACATTATTCTATTCACGTAAGTGTCCATACCTCTTCGACATCTAAATTTAGGGTTCCATTTATTATTTCATATACATACATTCATGACTCTCGAGAACTTACTACTTCATTGAAAAACATGCAAATAATGTCATCGTTCGTCTTTGTCATTGGGATTGACTATATGAATACATACACATTCCCTATTCCCTTGTTTTAGTTGTTTCTTTTTGTTTTTCTAAAAAACTGTGGTCTTGTTCTTAATTTAATGGATGTTACCACATTGTTTTATTCCCGTGTGTAATAAGCTTTCAAAGAAACTAGTTGTGTTTTTATTAATGGTGCAAGTTACTTGTGGATATTGTTCTTTACTTGTTGTTGGCGCATCATTTTCCATATTATTTATTGGATACAATTTTACATTTTTATGTTATTTAAAGATTGAGAAACAAGTGTGTGTGTGTGTGGTGGTGCTACTTTAAGTTATGTGATTATATGAGGATACAAGGATATAAGGATGAACAAGGTTTTACTTTTTGGGATTTATAATGTGATGACTTTATATCACGATGTGCACTTATTTTTGATGGATTGTGGTCATGGCATGATTATGTTATGTTTACTAGTGACCAGCATTTATGAGATGAATAAATTGATGGTTTAAATATAATGCATGAAAACAATGAGGTATAGTTGAATGGTAATGCGGGTCCCATCCACCTATTAGTGTCTAATCCTTACAATTTCTAAGTCACCTTTCAAATCCCTCTCCTCTTGACCCTACTCATTGATTAGAAATAACTAATATGATTTGAAAATGGCCAAACTACTTGAGGCCTCTTTAAAAATATGAGATCTTATGAAGGCAAAGGGGAGAGAAAGTTCTCAAGAGAGGTATGATATATCAAAACTAGGTTGTTCTTTTATTCCTATGATTTTTATTCCTCTCGTAAACTAGAGAGATGATCTTGATGGTGACAACACCCTATCTCTAAAGGAGACCACTTAAGGTGATTTCCCTCAATTACTCAAGGATTTGTGAAGGTGCCTTGTGTTCTTTTCCGATCGTTTAATTGTTGTTCAAAAAGTCTCGGTTTTTATTTTACTAATGTTAACAATGATCTTTATAAAACAATATCCCCCTTCATGAAAATTGTTTGAAGGATCGATATGATGCTATTTTCATTGGATTGCATGATTGTTGTATATGATTATGTACATTGTGTGTTTACCTTGGAACTTGTCAATGGTCTTCCTAGAGACCGTTGTTAAGATTTCACTATTATTTTAATAAAATCAACTTGCTCCTTTCTATACAATATTTTCCTTATATGCTCCTTGTATTTTCGTTAAATTTATTCACTCTTTTTACATCTTATGCTCTATAGGATTTCAAATTTTTGGCATTGAATCCTAACTAGCTCGTTGTTATTTCAAGTTTAATTTTTATTTTTAATACATGTTAATCATTCATTTCGTTGTGGAATATCATGCTCGTATGTATGTATCATTTTTCTTTTTTCTCGTTTCGCAATGTAAATATATCCATAAAATAAAATATCCAAACATTTCTACTTTACATTGTATATGTCATTATATTCTGTCTCATTATCTTGTTGTGATAATAAGATTTGAGGAATTGTATAGTTTAGTTTTCCTAACTTAAACCAAACTATCAACATATTTTGTTCAATTTGTGTTGAGATGTATTGCTCATCACTATCGATGATACGGTAATGACACACGTGACTCCAATCACAAGGTGTGAGGCTAATTAGTTCTCACTTTGGATAATCATTACAATTAAAGTTAAATTACATTAGAGGACACCGAATAAAATGAACTTAACTTAATAGCCATTGCTTGAATTAATAGCTATATCTTTAAATTAATGGTTACTAATATATTAATATATTTGATAACCTCAAATTATTCCAAATAAAATTCTAATAAGATTCAAACCCGTGTAGATGATATTATCACATTTTATGAGTGAACAACATCCAACAAAACTAGAGAAACATTTTTGAATGACATTCAACAATATCCAATAAAATCCAGAATAAGGAGAAGAATATGTCATGGAGTTATGGGATCATTGGGTTCAACTCTCATTCGTGCCCCACACAAACATTGTTTGGGCCTTGGCATCATTCGGGATCTGCACAATGTTGATTGGGCCTAAGTCTCTTTCGTGACCCCCACAATGTTGTTCGGGGACTGGGTCTCTTTCAACCCTGTACAACACCCTCCTTACGCCAAAATAGCAATAAATAATACATATATAAATATCTCTAACCTAGGGTGCACATACCTTTCCGGTGCGAAAAAATAGAATAATTATTACAAATAATTAATTAGTGTGGATCCTTTTGATTATCATATCGCCACGTTCTATATATGACTAGATATCTCTACTGTAAGTTTCTTTTCAAGTTCCTCATGTAGGGTTTCGCGCATCCATACTAGTGGACCAATTCTTCTACTAAGTGTCGAACCCAACTTACTTATATCAATGGATTCTCTAATCTATTGCTTAAGAGAATTTAGTTATTAAAAGTTGAAATTCCAAATGATCAACCCATGAAATGGTCTGCACAAAGTTGTATAGTGTATTTTTTGGAAGTGGAATGAGAGATAAAGATCTTTGACGGCACTCATGCTGCTCGATTGTTGCTTCCTCTGCACGAGCCACATTGATCCTATAATGTAGTGCCCAGATTAATCGACCAGGGGATTTCTAGTAATCGACCATGGATAGTTTATTTGAATTTTAAAGATCAATTGAATCATTTTATTGCAATAGGTTGTTGTGATTTAAAGAACACAGTGGATTGTTGGCTATGATTATTTTTATATATAAATATCATGAAACTCCTGGGAAGAAACTAAATTTTTTGTTAGTCAATAATTTCTAGTGTCATTGAGGCACTGTTCCTAGGGTTTGAGTTTGAGTTGGGATCATGTGGGTTGTGAAAATTATTTTTTAGTGTTTGATCTTCAAATCATGTCTTTACTTTAAATACTAATATGTTTACATGTGACAATATTTAAATATATTCTGAAATAAACCTAATATTAACAAGAAATTTAATATGAATCTTAACTTAACTTTTAACTCATGAAATCCAAAATGTAGTAATTTATTATAGCTTAATATTTGTTCATAATTATTAGAACATGAAATCTGCACAATTTATTAATTTTGATTTAAAAGGTTTTTATCAATAATATCCGTGTTGATAAATTTATTATTAATAGTAATAATTTAATAATTTTCGGTGGTGTGACTTGTTGGACAATGAATGTGTTTTTAAGATTTGTGCCATCGTGCAGTCACAAGTTCAATCCCTCGTCTTACTTATGTGTTATGCTTAGGTGGTGTGGTTACACCCGGAGGTTATAGTGGCAATGTTAGGGATCAACCCTATGTCATGCGAGTGCAAGAACCATTGTGTTACCTCTTTCGCTTAGCATAAATAAATAAATCAATAAAAATAGTAATAATTTAATAAAAATTTTATATATGCAATTTTCAAAATCTAATATCTTAGTAAATAATATTTATGTTGATATGATTTGCATATTGTGTTGATACATTTTACATTTACATGAATATTTGGTTTAAGATATATCTTAATGCATTTAGATATATGTTATTTATTTTTAATTGATTTATGAATAGAGTCTTCTTTGTCTTACCTTACTCTTATATTGTAGGATATCAAGGTTGAGTATTAATTTTCATGTGTGTGGTTGGGTTGAAGGATTTTTAAATCTCCATCCATCTACATGGGCGAAGAAAATCTTAATTGTTAGAAACCGTAAATGCAAAAATATTTTCTTATGTTGACAATTGCTTGTGATATTCTTGTATTCTTATTAGCTTTTAGGTTCTTATTTTTATCTTCTTTACATCACAATGACCTAGGTGGATAATTGTGGCCACCGCCTATTCCACTTGGGGGCCCACCATTGTTTCTTTCATTTTTTTCAATTTCCTTAATTGGTAGCATGTTTTACTATTTTTAGCAGCCTTTTGGGTCATGAAGTTCCGAAGTCGTTTTGAGGCCATAAACGATGTTTTTTGGGAAACCGGGAGAAAAATGGAAATTCATTTGATGTTTCTACATAAAATTAAATTAAGAGATATTTTCAACAAGGTATTGTGCGTGTCAAACAAAGATCGTATGCCAAAGTTACGTTCCCCCGAGAAGTTGATGTACCAATTTACCCAAATAGGGCCCATAGTTTTGGCGCTTCATCTCCTAAGGTTAGGTTTTTGGATGTTTAGGGTTTTCCATGGTTTCTCAATAACAGGCTCCCTCAAGCCTCATTGTAACACAGCTTGGAGACCAGTAGCCACCACATCTCTTCTTAGAGATAAGCGCGTTCGCGCTATTTTATTTCCATTATGCCTGTAACAAATTTCAGCTTCTTTGATATTAATGAAATGAAGTGTTATTTTTGCTACATCTTTGTATTTATGGTTATATGTGTATTTTGTTGCGTTTATGCATAAAGTTGGATCAGTATCGCAGTGTTCTTCTTCTTCGATCTCATGTCCCCAACAAAGCTCTGGGTATAAGGAGTTACGCTGATCCGGTTGAACCTTACAAGATCATCTCGCAAACCCCGATAGCCACCCATGGGGGGATGAAAAGAAAGATGAGGGAGCAGGAGATCCTATCAAAATATTTTTCAATGAACCCTCCTAAAAAAAAAGGAACACGATGATGGATAATTTTCCGAGATACTTCGACGACTTCCTACCCACGGCTCATTTGCATCCAATGTACCCACTCTAGAGGTGCAACTCCTTTTAATGTACAAGTAAACTTTTGGAATTCCCATACTTCAGGGCCAAATAGATGCGTACGCCACATATATGGTTTAACATATTAGAAGGATATTTCTCGTTAATGACTTTTCTCGACCAGGAGAAGATTATTTTTGCACCCTCAAAGTCGCTCTACAGTTGTTAATCGGTGTGAAACCTACTCAGAAAAAGGATGAGGTGGAACCTCTCTTTTCTCGCCGTACTCCACTTGGAGTTATTTCTGAGATGCCATCAAGGAACAATATTATCCCGTGGGGAGCTATGAGGATGGGTACATACAATGAATACGTTGGAGCAAGAAAAGGGATCAAGATGAGTCGATGGATCCGTTTCCATACCCTACGCAAAAAGTTGGGTATCAAAGATTCAAAAAACATTTGGTGTTGAAGTATTGAAGTTATCCGCACATATACATTCATGAAGAAATGGAGTTCATCGACATCTCCTCGCTTAGTATGGCATATCAAGATGCTACCAATATTAAGCGTAAATTCAAACAGTAAGAAGTGAGACTTTGGATCTTTGAATCAAAAGTACAGAAAGGTGCCCCCAAACCGCATAACAAAGAAAAGCCAAGGCATGGCGGCCCAAGACAACCGCCAAAGCCACAAGCAAAGAACAACACCGCAAAGTCAAGAAGGGCATAGAAAGTGGTGTGAGTTCCATAAGAGCTCCACTCACAACACAAGTGAGTGTCGGCCAAGCAACACTAGTGGTCAAGATGAAGGCTTCTTAATCAAATGCACGCTCTAACTCTCGAATTAGAACCCGATAAGCGAAATTAAAAAGGGAAGCATATTATCAATGTGGAGCTCAACGCCACTTTCCACTATGAAGATCCAAAAGGAGGAAACCTCGTAAGATCTGCAGGTGGAGGAGCGTCTCTTCCACTCCTGCATGGGTAAAGGGTTCCCCGCGCGCTCATTATCTACAAGGATCCAAACGAACCTCATTTCAAACAGAGGTCATGAAGCGTTTGGCTTTGCCAACCATAGCACACCCACAAGCCGTACAATTAACGGTGGCTTCACCAAGGATGGGATTTCGCTTTTCGCCGCCCACACGTCGCTTTCCCTATAGCATCAAGCCCTTCACGAAGGAGGTATTATGTGACATTGCTCCTCTTGATGTTTGTACATTATTAGGCCAACCATACTTGTGAAACAACATGTTGTGTATGAGTCTCAACCTCGCGTTGTTATTGTTACTTTGGGAAATGTTGTGACAGGATACTAGAGGTGCCACTGCCTACCGTTATCTCTTTGGTTACTACAAAAAAATGCAAGAGTTCATTTCCAAAATTGGGAAAAAAATTCCCGATGATCCACCGTGAAAGAAGAATATTGTGGCCACAATCTCCAAGAAGGCTCCTCTCGCATGAACACAACAAATGGACAAGGTCGTGGGAGGAGTACATGTGTTGGTTCAAAAAGATTAATGTTAAAAGTAATCTTAATGCTCACATTAATCATTACCAAACCAAGGGAAAATCTATTTATTTCAAGAGTGCAAGAAAAGTATACAAGCAGTGAACGCAGGTTAACTATTCTAGATCGTTGCAAGAAATACTATATGATTCTCGAAGTTCAACTAATCAATTCAAAATTAAACTACGAAATACCTAAAATCAATCAAAGAATGAAACTCTAGTCTCGAACTTATGCAAAAGCAAACACTTAATGCTGAAATTAAATATATTTTGTAATTGAACAACAAGCTTAATGAATCGAACCGTGATAGAAAGTAAATACTTAATAAATTGAATAGAAATCACCTACCGACATTTTTCAATAGAATTCTCTATAATTCAATTAATAAATATTTATACCGAACAACAAACCATACGTTCACACTTGCAATGGAAAAAATTCAAGAAATAACGATGTGCGGTAGCACTGAAACAACAACTACTTAACCATGTCGAAATCAATCTAATAAATGGAAAAACACTTAACACTCAAATAGCAAAGGAATATTAATGATAAATTCAATCTCGATTGAAATGAAATCGTAACAAACCACACTTGCAATTACTAAATTGAATCTAATTCTACAAAGCGTAAGAATAACTAATTTGAGAGAACGTAAATAAACATATAATAAAATAGCATGAGATGTAAATTATATAACTTATGTTATATGTCCAAGATTCTCCCCGATCTCACACTATTTTAACTTCATGCAAAATACATAATATATTCCACCATTGATCATTTATGAAATTAAATAAAGATTGCAATGCACACATGAAACAATAAAAATTCACACACATTAACGCATTTGTTTAAGTGAAAGCTCGAAGCCGAAACCCCAAATATCTCAGACATAATATATGTCATAGAGATCATGTAACAATCCTCATACAAATCTGATCATATCAAATTTCGCATAATACAATCGCTACCACCAATCAAAGCCTAATCTTGCAAATCCATGCACCGATCTTTGCCACTAGCTCGCTCATCACAAGTAATCCCCCGCCGAAGAATGGCTTCCGAATGAACTCGAATTGCCCTAGCCTTGCTCAAATCTCGCTTGGCATCTCCACGATGTTGATGCAATCAATGTATCACTATAGTTACACTTGCTCTTTCACCTATCTCTCCACCTGTCCCCACCGAAACTACCATGCACTATAGTTAATCGATGTATTATTCAAATGGGATTAATGAGTTATATTAGGTGAATTGAACAACTAATTAATTCACACCACTCTCACTAGTGGTATCAACCGCTAGACTAGATACAAGTAGCTCAACCGAGTCTAACCGAGTTAAACTAAATACAACTCCACCAACTACTTCTCCAACTCCACCAAACTTTTACTACATGATGTTCACCAAGTCCTCCATGCAATAGCTCCGTAAATCTCAGGGAATACCAATTCCTTCGTCAACTCCGTTGTGCCACACATATGTGCACTTAACCGAAGTGTTCCAAGAGAATAAGATAATGTTTAGAGTCCAACATTATTAGAGCTAATAATATCTTACATATCTATTTTTAGACCGGCAACAAAGACTCCGCCCAATATGTCTAAAATGAAGTCCATTCATTTTTCCAACTTGACCAACCATCCACAAATAACATCCTCATAATCTAGGATGATCGAGATATATTAAAAAATAGGACATAGTCTAAAAATAGATTTTGTTTTAAAAATAGTTCACAGCTCACTTAGTGAAGGCAACTCTTTTCACTAAGCTCATCATCTTCATTAATCTCAACACTCCCCTCTCAAAAGATAGGATTATCTCACACCCCATCCTGCTCTTTATGGTATTCAAATTTTCTCCCTAGTGAGCGCCTTCGTCGAATATCGCATCCCGATTCTCCGTAGGAATGTAAGAAAGCAACATGATCTTCCGTTGCACAATATTGGATATCATGGAAATTTTATGCCAATATGTTTAGTTCACTACAGTATTGACGATTAATCAAGAGTTAATGCAACTCGATTATCGATAATATACGCTCCGGGATAAATGAGAACCAAAAAACCGACCAAGATCTTCTCATCCATATACCTTCGTATGCAAACAACTTATTTTTCATAATTTCCACCTCCTATCAACTTAGTGCCACGATATTTTTTTCCGCCGTACCAAGAAACTCATAGATCCGATATTGAAAATCCTCTGCATGTGCCTTTTCCACCGTTGGATTCGCCTAACCGCATCCATGAAGCTACGTGTACCTTCACCTCATCTAACTCGTCCGTATCATAATCCATACCAGACATGTGCCCCCGAGATACCTCGTATTACGTTTGCCCCCTCGCTCTTCCAAAAGATCTTGGTAGGCTTAACCATTGCTTGTGAAAGTCGGTTCATAGCATAGCATATGTTTGGTCTTGTATTGACTAAATACATGAGCTAACCAAATCTTACCGATAAACACAATATCCACTACCTTTGCCAATGTAGCATCCTCTTTCCTCCAACCACCGTGAAGAGAGGTTTGTGAGGCTTGCACTTCCTTGCATGTGAAACTTGTAAGATTCCCAGGCATACTTTCCTTGGAGACACAAATAGTTCACCTTTTCCGCCGCCACTTCAATCCCAGGAAATAATGGAGGCCCAATTCCTTCATCTCGAACTCTCTTTTGCAAGATCTCATTTCGCATGAGGTGTATCAACATTTCATCACTTCCGGTTATTATTAAATCATCTAAATAAAGCACAATGATCAAAATCTACCCTCCACCACAATCCGGGGTATAGGTTTGGATCTCCGCCCTCACTCTTGGCTGCAAACCAAGTCCGGTGAAATAATCCGTTTATCCATGTGTACCAAGTACGAGGTGCTTGTTTCATCCCATACAACACTCTTTGAGCCTCGTACACATGTGACCATCGGCCGAATATTTCGAACTTTAGGTTTCTAACAAACTCTCCTCTATGATTCCGTTGAGGAACACAAACTTTCACATCCATCCGATGAATGTGCCAACCCATCTGTACGTCGAGAGAGAAAGGATGGTCCGTAGTGGAAGAATACCTTGCGATAGGTGTTGCTCTTCATAACGCATCCTCAACATGTGAGAAGCTCCGAGCAACAAATTCTGTTTCATACTTCTCAATGCCCCTTCAAAGAGCTTGCTTCACTTTGTAGATCCATCTCGAACCTACCACCGATTTCCTTCCGGCCTTGGGACAATTTCCTCATGCAATCGTTTCGACAATCGAATCATACTCTTCCACCACAGCATCCACCCATGCGAGATCCTCCATACCGAAAGAGGATGGTCACCATGACACTTGCTCACCGCATATGTATCCAAAGAGAATCGGCTGTGTGACCGTTCGTCTCGCACTCGATGTAGGAGTCTACATTCTCGCGTTCCATCAAGATTTAGTCGCTCACCAAGGGGAAAAGGCTGTGCCCGCCCTTGACAAGCTCGCGCCCATTAATGGTTTCTTCCACCCACGAACCTTCATGCTGATCCATCTTGAGGCTCATCTTTAGGAAAGGCTCCTCCTCTCGCATGAAAGTGTAGCTCCCTCTCAAGTGACAATCATGGCTTTCTCCTCATGAAATTCTGATATCTCGTCGCACACCGCCCATCCGACCGAAATACATGATAATTGTGGGGTGTTTCGTGTACCCCCACAAATATCCCGGTACCCTCCGAAATCGGCTCCAACTTCTTCCCCGGCATCCTTCGTCGCATGAATGTAAATAGGTGAACCAAAATCTTCAAATGAGAAATATCAAAGCCTACGAAAACGCCTTTTCTAGTGTACTCATGCCAAGTACTCTATGAGGACAACGGTTTTGTACACAAACCGTAGTGTTGCATGCCTCATCCCACAAGTGTATGGAAGCGTCCCCATCATGCAACATCGCCCCCGTGCGTAGCCACGATCGTATTGTTCTTTCTCTCCGCGACCTCATTTTGCCGTGGGTTATGAGGCGCTATGAGCTCTCTTCGAATTCCTTATTTTCGTGTCTTTGAATTCGCCATAGATGTATTCATCGCCATTATCGCTCCTTAGAGCTTTCACCTACTTCCCGACTCTTTCTCAACCAACGCCTTGAACTCACAGAACTTTAAGTATGTCTCGCTCTTCTTCTCGCCGTATGAAGAAGATCCAAAGACTTCCTACAAGAAAATTCATCAAAAAATATCACATAATACTTGTGCTTTTCTATTGAAGCAACCGAGAAAGGTCCACACACGTTTGTGTGAATTCTCTCAAGGATCGTCGAGGCGTAACTATCCTTCTCATGAAAAGTGGTTCACAAATTTTCCCAAAGCACATCCCTTGCACCGATCTCGATCGCGCAAGTGTACCTTTGGGAATCCCGACAGAAATCTACCGCAAAATTTTCAAAGCGCCATGGTGAAGATGGCCCAATCTCCCTCGTGCCACAATTCGCCCTCATCCCGGCTCACCACTCCTTCTCGATTTGCCTCGCCATTGCTGCACAGCCATTTACCCGCAATTGATAAATATTCTTAACTCGAATCCCTATCCTCCGGTTTGACCATTTTGCTGTGTCTAAGGAAGGCTTTTCGCTCACCGAAAACAACATCATAACCCTTGTCTTCCAACATCACCACGGAGATCGCATTCTTCTTCAACTCGGGAACATGCATGACATCCTTCAAGATAGAAGGCTTACCGTACTCCCTCTCAAAGGAAATGGTCCCCATACCGCCTGCATTGTATCTACCATCATCGCCCATCTCGACATGCACTCAAGATCCTTTTCATCAAGATCACTAAACAAATCTTGTCTCCAGTCATATGGAAAGATGCACCATCACAAACCACCAATCCCATCACACTTGAAACCAAGCATGCGATCAAAGAAAAATCTATCTCAAACTCGGCGTAGGCTAAGGCCTCTCCAATCGCGCATCCAGGTCGCTTTATTCTTCTTCTCCGTGGATAGTTAGTGGCGAAATGACCGTGATGGTGACAAAGTGTAAATACTTCACCTTGGACAAATCCTCGCTTTCTTGCTTCGCACCGAATTGAGAAGATTTTTCTTCCCTTCCCTTTCCTTGCTTTGGCAACAATCGAAATTTTATTCATCTTCATTTTTTGATGAAGATCCATCCCCACCCCGCCCATCTCCTCCTCGCACAAGTTCCGACCAAAGTCACTCCCATCCTCGCAAGCTTCTCCCGTCCATTAACAGAGTCTTCAGCCTATGCCAACTCTTCAAAAGCCCAAGGAGAGCGAAGCTCACCAAGCATCTTTCATCACCGCAACTCCACACTTCCCATCTCAATCCTTGCAAAGTGGGAAAACTTCATGCAAGGTATTTGGTATACCGTCGCCTTCTCCATTTTTTTTTCCGAGCTTGTCTTTTAAGCGCCAACTTCCTCCGGTCACTTTTCTTTTGGAACAAGTCTCACAAAGCCTTCCACATTAAGAATGGAGTAGCTTTACCATGAAGGATGGACACAATGTGGTCCTTCATACCTTCCAACAAAATCCTTCAACACTTTGCTACCTTTTTTTGCCATGCATCAAGTGCAACCGCATTGTTAGAAGCAAAGCCTGCACACGTATCTATGAACTCCTTCAACCCATTATCATCCGAAGACCAATTTCATCCCGTCCTTCCATGCTATGTAATTCGAGCTCCCATCAAGGGCATACCTAACCTAATCCATTGAAATACATTTCAATGAATGCTCAACTTTGACACCAAGAAAAACATCTAAAAAATTCGAATTCCACCAAAGACAAAACTCAACCGCTTCAATAATTGCAATCTCCTCCAATGATCAACTCGATACCATGTAGAAATTATATAACTTATGTGTTGTATGTCAAAAAATTCTCCCGATCTCACACTATTTTAACTTCATGCAAATACGTAATCTAGTCCACCACGATCATTTGCTAAATTAAATCAAGATTGCACACATGAAACAATAAAAATTCACACACATTAACACGCTTGTTTAATGAAAGCTCGAAGCTAAAACCCAAACTATCTATATATAATATATTTCATAGATATCATGTAATAATCCTCATACAAATCCGATCATATCAAGCTCTTGGTACAATACAATTGCTACACACTAATCAAGCCCGATCTTGCAACCATGCACCGATATTTGCCACCTACTAGCCTCGCCTACTACACAATCCCTGCTGAAGAATGGCTCAATGAACTAAAATTTCTCAAATTTTCTCATGCAATCCTCATTGGCATCTCCATCGAGTTTTGGATGCAATCACGACATCACTATAGTCACAATCGATAGTCACACTTGCTCTTCACCTATCTCTCCACCGGTTCCACCTAAAACTCGCCATGCAATCGTAAAGTTAATGATGTATTCTTCAATTGATTAATGAGCATTATTTAGTGAATTAACGTCAATCAATTACTCCACACCACTCTCACTAGCGTATCAACCGCTAGGGACTAGACACAACTAGCTCAACGAGTCTAACCGAGTTAAACTAAACACAACTCCACCAAACTCGTCGCATGAGTTCTAACCGGTCCTTCCAGATGCAATAGCTCCGCAAACCTCAAGAATAGCGTAATTCCTTCACAATCACAGTTAACATCCAGGCACTTAACCGAAGTGCTCCAAGAGAATAAGATAATGTTTAGAGTCCAAATATTATTAAGAGCTAATAATATTCGACACATTCATTTTTAGACTGTACTCTAAAAATAGACTTACCAATATGTCTAAAAATAGAAGTCCATCTATTTGTCCAACTTGACCAACCATCCACAAATAGAATCCCTTCGTAACCTATAATATGATCAACATGTCTAAAAATAAACATAGCTCTAAAAATAGACTCACACAAAATAGCTCCTCATGGGCCCACTTAGTGAAGGCAACTCTTTTCACTAAGCTCATCATCTTATTGAATCTCAACATGAGAAATCATAGGGACCAGGCCCAAAGCCTCCAGAAGTATTCTGGCCAAGAAATACCAGAATCTACTTATAACGAAGATGCTAACTTCTATTAATCAACAGAACAAGTATATCATCAAGAGTTCAAAGACTCGTCTAAATAAATGTTTATTAGCGTAAAATTATAATCTATGGAAAAATCTCTCATGCTCTCTTTCACCTACATCATTTTATAACTTTAAGGAGAAAAAAACAAGAGAATGCTGAAACCTCGTGATTAGGAGATCCCAGAGGCTGCATTTATTAGCCAAATGCTTCAAGAATATACATGTCTTTCCATTTTGCCGATTCACAAGAACCATGCGATTTCATTTGCTTTTCTTAATTGTTGTTGTTTTTTCGTTTGGTCACCAATTGGTTGGTTTGGATTTCCCATCAATAAAGACAACAAAAGTTAGTTTTTATACAATTAAACACACTATTTATTAATAATTCATTTTACCCTACTTTTACACTATTCTCCTTGATTTATTTCTAAAATGAAGGAAAAACATATAAAAGTTAATAATAAATCAAGCTAAAGATGAGGGTAAAAAGTACCTTTTCCATGGCCTAACATACTCCCTTGCTTACCTTGTGCATGTCCTCGTGAAAACAGATGATTGAGATGTAGTTGAGTTAAGGAATAGGCAGATATACCTCTTTTCCTATAAAACATAAAACCATGATTTTGTTTCACTTTTGCAAATTCCAAGTTTAAATTTCCTCTAGCAATTCATAATCAGTGGTAATTTTCAGAGGGTACCATATGATGGGGCATCTATATCTCCGCATCCTGTCCACATAGGGCCCATGTTTAAAATTTAATTGCTATACGTATTGAAAATGAGAAGCAACATCTTTAAAATTCCTATAACCAAATGGCTTTCCTATTCTTAATGTTATTGGTAGAGGCTTGCCATATTTTATTAGTTGCTAATAAAGCATCCCCCCGAATATCCTTGAAGCATGTTGTTCCATTCTCGTACAATATCTTTGTGAATTAGCCCTAGCTTGGCTATCACTCCTTCCCCGTTGCATAAACCTCTTATGTTGAATGAATAAATGTACAAAGGTTTTGTAGTTTCCCCTTCCGACTCCATAAATCTAACCCATTTTCCCTTTTCTCGAATATATTGTAGGCCTTAGCCCATCTAACTGCTTTTAGAAAAATATTGAAACGCTAAAACCGAATGTCCCCAATGAAGGGACCGGGTTACTATCTCTTTCATCTCTTAAAAGAAATTGTGTAAGTACAATTCACACATAAGGCACCGGACTTGTTCATCCCGTTCATTACAACATTGGAAAAACTTCCGCAAGGAATTAAAAATGTAGTAGGCTTTCGTGCTCCGACAACTTTTGATCTTCAACAACAAATACCTTTTCCACTAGAAATACGTACAATTGGTGGTCGATGATTTGCAAGACAACACATCCGAGTAAAGAGTACAAACAACACCGTTTTGTTTCTTAAACTTCGTTCCAAATGTACCCTATTCCCTTTTTACTTTCACTCTTTCTTCCCTAAGTCAAAGGTTTCATCTTCAAGCTATAACAAGGTCACTAAATCATTTTAGTAATGTCTCATGTTCTTGCAAGGGCATCTACTCTTCCCCATACCAGACTACCCCACTAATTTGAATCAATTCATCAGAAGCTTTTTTGATTGGTAGCTCTTTGTACCAAAGGGGTATAAGGAGGTGTTTCTCCATTTTTGTTTCTTTGTCATCCGTAGGTATCAAATCGACCGCACAAAGACTTACATTGTCTCTTGGGGACTGAAGTTTATTAGTTTGTACAACAACATCTGCTACTTTGTGACAAAAACTGTCAGTTTCTTTTGCTTGGCTTGAATTCCAATTTATTCTGCGAACATAGTTTTTTTTTTGCTCCCCACAAAAGATATAATTCCTTTTAGGAATCTAGGCCTTATCCACCACTTTCAAACATCCTTTAACCGTTCCACATTTTTTCTCAATTCTCTCGCATTTCGTGCGCATTCTTCTCAACTTAGCCCAAGCTAATTTTTTCCTTCAAAGGGGTCCCGGCAGAGAAGAAAGAAATGCTTCAAGTTCGGTGTGGGGTTTTTCCAAAGATTAGGGTTATCATTTAATGAAATAATTTTTTTCTTCAGCACTAAAGAGTTTGTGCCAACATTGATATCTTGGTTGGGTGGAGAAATGTTTTCTTCAAAGTCGAGGAGAGGTATCAAAATTTGTGTCCTAGTATACTGAAACAAGATCCTCGACCGATTTTTCGAACTCGCAGGTTTTCTCTATCCGGCCTTCCTTATTCAAACATTCATTATCGCAGGGAGATAAATCAAATCCCGCAATTCATCGTTAAAGGTATAATTTTTGTGTGACCAAACTAACACGGAGTGCGTACCAGTCGAAGATCCCTCTCGCTCCTCGCATTGTTCAAATGGGTTCCCAGCTTCACAAGATTCTTTCAGACTGTCAACATTTGAGCCATTTCCTCCTCATAACCTTGCAAAGGTGAATTTTTAAGGCTTAGAGGGGGTTTATAGGATGGCCCTATCTCTTCTATAAATTCCGAGGTATTTTTTCGTAGTTTTATTCTTTCGCTAGTCTCCTCGTTTTATCGACCGACAGTTCTTTTTTCTCACCACACGCAGTTCTATTCCTCTAGATTTCCTAGGGAATGGAATGTTTATTCTTGGATGCTCAATTCCTACTCTAATGTGGTTTTCTTCAGTAAGTGTAGGGCAGATTGACAAAGTTATCCCATGCTAACCGATGTTTGTTTAATTCATGAACACACACGTATCGTGTCATGATGGCCGATAACCGCTCGAGGGTTTTTAGCTTTCCAACCGAATAGCAGTGGTCATGCAATATAGAATTCAAGAAAAAAGGCAAATTAACCGAAATATTTTGTTTGAGCACAAAACGAAAAATTGGAGTTGACAAGATTTTACCACGTCCTAGCGTCCTTCACTTGTGACATACTTTTGGATGATGACCGCCGCTCACCAAGGTCGCTTCAAGGATGCAGTTAATACCTTTTCCTTTTCGTACCAATTGCTCATTTGGGTCCTCACATCGAAACTACTTCTTGTATGAGGACATGTTTATCACCACTTTTTCCTTCCATTGGAAGTCCGGAGACCTCGCAATTACATATTTGAAAAGATAGGTATAACTATGCCTTTAACTATGGTATGCCCTTCCCGCAAGTTCAAGCAGAATTCAATTGCTATCTTCATATTAAACCCTTGTAGCCTCGTTTAAATATGAAATCCAACCACATGCTTCTCGGAGAACTGTGAGCCAATTCTCGTCACTTGAAATATTGTGGGTTCATTGCGACCGCAGTTTCCACCCATGGCTATTGTGCTTTAACTGGATTTTCACCCTTTTGTCTCCGTGCTTCTCTCACCAAGTAATTAAAAACACAAATACCGCATGAAAATCTTATAAAATTTATTATTAGAAATGTGACTGCATGACGTTAATGTAATGATTATATTGTCCAATTAGCCTATTCGAACCGAGTCTCATAGCACTCCGCATGCATGTTGATGGCAGATATTTGTACCCTCCAATGAGGGGAAGGGGGCCCATGACCTTTAAGCACAATAAAAGAGGAAGGGTAGAAAAAACCATGAATGCACACGAAATAGAAGTCGAGGTCAAATCATCGAAAATGTACACGATGGAAATGACCAAAAAAGGAGAAAAGTGGAGGAGAAATTATTATGAAAAGGATTTTCTATTTCGATGCCGAAAGATATCATGATAGAAGCGTGACAAGTAACAAATTATGACAAATGTTGTTATCACTCAATTTAGCATAAATAAGATAATTGATATAAAATTAAATTTAATTATGCATATAGTTTATTATAATGATAAAACTTAGTCAAACAAAGGCATTCTCGCTTTCAGGAATGGATCAATAGGAGATAGGAATGTAAAATAATTGGTCGTTGTCAAAAATATTCCAATACCAATACAGTACACCGTCGCAAATGCATCCATAGCCTCGATAGGGTTGTTTTTTTAACCCAAAAATGAGCCAAAATCCTCTATTTAAAACATACACTTGCTTTTTTGTAGAGACACCACTATGCCGGTGTGGTGGCCAAATAGTCATAGTGACATTCACGATCAACAGTGACTGTGTCGGCTCGTGATACCTCCTATCCTTTAAGAAGTTTTAGATGTGGAGACAATTCATTCTCGGTATGGTGGCCATTGTGAGAATGTCACCCGTTATATCCTCATGACCATGGTAGGCTAGCTCATAATGAGAACTCCCTATCCTCTCTTTTAAAAAATTTCTCACATAGAGACATATTTTTCTTTTTGTTATAAATGGAGGGAGGCTCATTAACTCCTTAAGAGCTAGGGATAGTATACATGGTAGAAAAAATTCCAATAAAAACAATGCCCTTATTCCCATATCCATATGCCAAAGAGAATTACTACTTGAGAGGTAAAAAGATAAACCGCATAAGATTAATATAATGAATTGTGTAATAATATGACTAAACAGGGATATCCACCAATAACTATATAGATAAACCATGTCACTCTTCCAAAGTAAAGATATATTCACCTAAAATTTCAAAACATAATATTAGTAATACTATTTTTCTCTACTTTAGGTGCTAATTCCTCATTTAATAAAATAGTTTTTATGGCAAGAATGTGTAAAGGAAGAGTGGATACTTAAAAGAAAATCGGTGAAAAAAAAAAGTTTGCTACTTTGAACAACAAACTTTTAAAAACACACAACAACAACAAAAAAAATGCAACCGTTCAATGTTCGAATAACAGCTGTTCAATCGATTGAACACGCTATTCAATTGATCGAACATCAAAATCAATAAAAAATATTAATTAAAAAAACACCGAAAAAAAGTTGTTCATTTGGTTTAAACACAATAATCAATTGAACAACAATTGTTTAATTGATTGAACAACATAAATAAAAATACACGACAGAAAAAATGTGGTTGTTCATTTGGTTCAAATGCCAGCATTGTTCAATCGATTGAATAGTAGTTGTTCAATTGATTGAACAACAAAGATAAAAAACACACGAAAGGGAAAAAAAAAATGGCTATTCATTTACTTTTGAACAAAAAAATAAAAACACATGAAAGGAAAAAAATGTGGTTGTTCATTTGATTTGAACAACATCTATTCACCGATTGAATGGAAAAAATAAAAACACACGAAAGGAAAAGATGTGGTTGTTCATTTGATTTGAACAACAGTTTGTTCACTGATGAACAACAGCTTGTTCAATTTATTGAACAATAAAACAAACAAAAGAGAAAAAGAATGAAATTATTTTATACACGATGAAAAACCGTAAATTCCATTCAAATGCAAGAAGAATATACACACTATTTACAGCTTCTTAAAAATAAATAACCTGATCTTTTATAAATTGAAGTTATCAGTCATTACTCCCCGTAGTTAAGATTTGGATAGTGGGATCGTCATGCACTTGTTGGAAGAAAGACCCTTTTGTGAGTGGATTATGATAGAGGCACATCCGTTGTCCATTTACTCGAAAGGCAAAGTCAATCCATCTATGGTGGTCAAATTAATGGTACCGTTGTTGTACACTTCTTGAATTTCATATGGCTTGAACCACCTTGTTTGTAATTTACCTCGGGAAGTCTTCGAATTTAGAGTCATAGAGAAGTGCCCAAATGTCCTTTCTCGAACGTCTTATTTTTTATGAGGTTTTCATGCCACTTAGCCCGTTGTTGATGAATAATTGCAAGGCGTTGTAGAGAAATTAGCAAGAGCCATCTAATTCGTTTATTTGTCAAGTCTTTTAACTTAACACAAATCCAAAATTTCACTGGTTTTACTGTGAGGTCTTTATCTCTCAAATTTAATGAGGAAAATTGGGTCCTTTCCAAATACCAGGTGGTACGGAGAATATGCGTAGTGTTTCGGCCAAGTTGTGTGATAATCCCACAAGGCCTCCGGCAATCTAGTAGCCCAATCCCGCCGATGTGTCGAGACCGTTTTAGTGACACCAATGACTTTATTGGTACTTTCAACCTTCCCCATTCGCCCGTGGGTGGTAGGGAGAAGTGACTCTATGAGTGACAGGCAGGTTTCGCAGAGTGGTTGTAATTTTATGTCCTACAAATTGTGCCTACCATGAGTTATCACTTCCCTAGGTAAGCCATACACTTAACAAATAGCTCAAAAAGAAAAATTAATCACGTACTCTTGTGTAGCTCGGCAATGTTAATATTTTTACTCATTTCGTGACACAGTTTGTGGCAACCAAGATGTAGGCCTTCCGGCTTGATGGCATATTGAATGGCCCAACAAAATCCAATGCCCATCGTTCGAAAGGTTCTACTACCAACTATGGTTGCAATGGCATCCGTCGTAATGGCCGGTGGCGACCCACCTTCGCAACTATCATTAAAGCTCGTACATATTTCTTTGCATCCTTAAAAAATTAGCCAATAATAACCCATTTGTAATACTTTGTGCCCGTCCTCGCGATTTGAAAATTCTCGCCACAGGTCCGTCACAGACCTTCAATATGTCATGGATCTCGTATTCTCGAGTGCATATTCGTATGTGCATATCAGCTCCTATGTGGAAAGACCACCAATCTAAGGAATTCAGTAATCGCGTTTAACAATCGGCTTTTGTTCCTTTGTTGTCAAGTGTCTCAGTTAGCTTCCCCATCGCGATAATTCGCTACATATGTACTATACGCTTTTACTACTAATGCGAAAACAAATTTTCATCAAGGAATTTGACCATTCACTACCGTTGATCATTTGTATTTGGGACTCCACATGTGTTTGTGTCCATGCCCTCGGGATGGTCCTTAATAGTTATACCAAACTCTGTAAAAGAACAACCAGCAAGTCACTCTCCTATTTGTAATAGGATTGTTAGCTAAATATCTAATGGAAGAAGACTGTATACATAAATACTCGATAGCTAGTTATGTAATGTCTAAATTTATTTATAGCATAAATGATGACCAAGAATTCCTTTTTGGTCACCGAATAATTTAGTTCAAAATGTAAAGTGATATTTTTGCTAATATAGTAAATAGTGTAGGGATTCTTGTCCTCCTCTTGACCTAAAATATCTCTTATCATTGTGTCCGATTCATCCGAAAGAAATGTGAAAGGGCACTTCCCAATCAGCCACGAAGACGGGTACACGATATTCAGCTTTCTTCAAATCGAAAACAAAGCAATACATTTGTCAAACCAATGGAATTCAACATTTCTAGTTAACACATACGTAGCCGCAAAGAATTTCCAGAAAAAAAATTATGAACCTACAATAGTATCGTGCATATCAAGGAAACTACGCACCTCCGTCCGAGCACAAGGTGTGAAGCACAAGATAATTACCTCCATCTTGCTCTGACCACCGTATTCTAGCCGCAGATGTAGTGTCCTTGGATCACGCTTCTTACCATCATCATGACACCTTTTCATTTCTCAAGCATAATCAGCAATACATCGTTCCAATACTTTTTTCTAATGTTTATAGTGCCTAATCGAAATCATCTCCATATGGACTGAAGTCATCCATGTAGACCCAGAGCCCTTCATTTATTAAATCAGAAAAAATACTAAGTATGGCCTATCGAAATGTTGCGTGTGACATTGCATAAACCGAATGGAAATATTCAATAGGAAAATGTACCTAGGGACAAGTGAAGTTTGTTTTATCTTGGTCTTCAAAGGCTATTTGTATTTCTGATTATAGCCATCGAAACCATCAAGAAAGGAAAAGAATTGTTTTCCTCCTAATGTATCAAGATAAGATCAATAAAGGAAGGGGGAACTCGGTTTCGTGCCTTGCTCAAAATCGTAATTGGCGCGCATTCACCACTTACCATTATTTTTAGGGGACGACTACTAATGGAGAGACCTATTAACTCCGTCCGAAATAAGATAAATGAAATTTACATCTACAATTTTCTCTATAATTCGTCTTTTACAATGTCTTTAGATGGGTTTATTTTTCGTTGAGGTTGTCGGATGAGACAAGCATCCTTCTCGTTGTAAATATGATGTGTGCACATTTGGGGATCTATTCCTTCATTTATGGATAGTCCCAAGCAAAGGATCCTTTATATTTTTGTGAGCTTTTGTTTTCGTCACTATCCGTATTTCCATTGATGTTTAAAATTTTACCTCGGTTCAATTTCAATTGGCATGTTGTTACGAACAGAGGTTGTGGGTATGTGTTGGTAAACGGTATCCACTAAAGGGTCTTTGGGCTTTGCTATCAAGAAATACTTTTGACATTCGCACTTTAAATTTCCAAAAGTAGATGGTTTATTTATAAATTTATTGATCACGTCATCTTCGATTTGGATCTTTGAATTAGAGTTCTTCTAATACCGTCAATGGTGAATGAGTGTTTTGTTCCCGTATGTGGTTGTTTAATGATTGGCGGGGAAGACTTGGTTTGGCATAGGGGTATAGAAATATTCTTTATCACATCTCATTTAGCAATGGTCATGCGCATGTTCGACACCATGTAAGCATCGTCGTTAACCAAGGTCGTCCCAATATAAGGGGATGTTCGTCTAATCTACTTTTTGGGTTGATAACTAAAAAATCTGTTGAGTATTCCCATGAGTCCACAGAAACCAAGATATCCTAAAATGTACCTTTCCGTTTTAACAACAAGACCGTGAGCAAGTTCCATCAAGGTAGTGGTGGGTTCAAAGAGGTCGTTATACCAAGTGTTTCACAAGCCTTTTGTATTTAAAATAATAGTTTCCCCAAAGTAAACTAACGTGTTTGAGAAGGAGTAACCATAGATATGGATTGTGACTATGGGGTTTCCGGATCCTCACATTTTATTGGTGTTTCTTTACCCAAAAGTAACCGATGTTGTCCTACAACATGAACAACAAAGTTTTTGCTTTCCTTACAGTTTTTTTTACACACAATTTTTTAATTGTTTTAGCATAAATAGGGATGTCTTGTATAGCCTGGCAGGAGAGGAATTTTAATACAAATATTTTTTAATTCCCCTAGGAGATCAAAATCTAAAGAGAAAATTAATTGGGTATTACTAACTTCTCAGTAAATGGGGAGAGTGAAACACAGATTTTCATGATATTTTTGTCGATTATGTCCTCCTTTGTTTTATCTTTGTTTCACCACAATCGATTGTTTAGGTTTTTTTCAGAATTTCGTACTCAATTTTTGGCAGCGATATCTTCTTCAGGTGAAATAACGTGCCCTCGATCTCACCCTAAGTTCATTGCATTCCTTCTAACTGGCCAGACTCGTACTCAACAATCCAAATCAGCTTGAACTGATCCGTTATTATGATTAGGATTTGGTTGAGCCGGAAGTTGAGGGTGTATAATAGGTCGAGAATTTTGTTGTACTGTGATGGAGCTATTAATGTGGTTTGAGTTTGCGCCCTTAGGCTCCCATAGTTAAATCGGTCATTCCTGTGGGTCACCGCTAGTTTTGAGACCAATTTAAATTTTCAGAGGTGAGGCAAGCCATCGGGATCGATATGGGTTGTTTTACCGTATCGGAGGAGAGAAAGGAAAATTTTTCCAACCATTACCTCAGTGTTGATTGACGGGCTGCGGGGGCATGGAAAATGGTCAGATGGCCAAGAGAAAAAAGGTGATTGATTTTCCATGTTGTCCCAAAGTTTTGTTGACTAAATTGTGAAGGAAAGAACCAAGACAAAGTCCGATGAAATACCCGTTGGTCGTGCTTGCCATTGTCGACGTTGATTCACTAGATATGCTTGCCATATTTCTTCTTCGCTCCTTTAAAGACCACTTTCAACCCTGGAAGTGAAGGGAATTGTTCGAAGCAGCATGTCCTTAAGGCGATGGCACATGTCTAGACCATGTCTAATGGACACTCCCACCGGCTATGCTATTTTGCCAACGAGGACAAAAAATAACCAAGTTTTGTTTTGCTAAACCTTTGTTTCGCTTGACTCGAAGGACATCTAGTCGTGTTGTGAGGGTGCCGAAGATGCTCGTTTTGAAATTTTCCAAGAGATTATTGAATTCTACCTCCGGTTACACTACCACCGTCGTTTGTAATTCCTAGCGGTTAACTGCCCAACTGCCTATTACGCCTACTATTACACGTTATTTTGTCACCATGAAATTTTATTGTTCATATGGGTCTATAACCACCTATATCATGTTCCCTTAGAAGTAAAAACCTTAAATTTCCTTAATCAAATCTTGGAATTGGAGAAAAGCTTCCACCCTAAAATTCTACCTACGCAGTTTTTCTAGCCTTTTCCCTACGCATGCATTGTTGTTTGGTCAATAAACTACGGCACCTCTACACTTTGTGCTACTATTACTTTGCGCACCGCCCAAGGTAAATTAAAAGAAAGTGCTCCAGAAGCCTACCTGGTTGGAATATTCCTCCCAAGGAAGCTTTCAGAGTCATGATCAGTTCAATCTTTATCCCTCCACTCGTGGAGCTTATCCCTTGGTCCATGGAGCTCAACCTTTGTTGTAACTCCTAGAGATAGTCTTGAGCCGTATAAGGACCAATGCCTAGGACATCTTAACCGCAAGGAGCATATGATTCAACTCGATAGGAGTTGACATGACAAGGCCCTCATGCTATAATCACTTGGATGAATTGTTTGATGAAAATGGAACCAAGACCCCAAAGAAAAACACAACAATTGTGAAACTATAGTAACAAGAGTACAAACTTCAATATATAAATGTATCGACAGCTCTAAGTCAACGTTGTAGAGGGGACTGAATTCTAAAATGACTCGCTTACACACAAAAGGTAGGTGGTGACTATGTAATAAAATTTAATAAATGTTACCCGTAATACAGTTCATTCAGAGAAAACTACATATACCTGGCCTATACAAAGACAAGAATCCATATATGAGAACAATTTAAAGACAAGGATCCATCGTAGTTAACATCGCAGAACAACGAAGAGGTGGAGAATGAAATTAATATCCTACCCGAGCCATACGTAAAGACGAAACATGAGTAAACATGAGTATCTATAATGATAAATTCACTTTTAAGCATATGAGCACTCGCATTCCAAAACATAGATATGAGAAATATGGAGGTATGTGGAATAAACATGTGTATTAAAAACATAAGGAAGAGCTAAAAACCGTGGATCACTCGCATCGTACTCCCAATATCAACAAAGCTTCTTATCACTAAATCCCAATGGGATCTTCAACATTGATATCCAAAATTCGGTATTAAAAATACATACGTATCTTTTAACTAGTGAGTTCTTTGGAAAATCGAACCCTCGTAGATGTCATTTCTTTTCCGCTTTTATACCGTTTTCAATGGACATACGTGGAAAGACATTTTTGAAAATATCTTTTCCGCACGTTGATATGCACGAAGTCCCGATCAAACATCAAAATTGATGATGGGTTAGAAACGTTTCCCATCATTTTATGTCCGAGCTCATGGTCAAGCTTTCTAATAAAAATAACACAATTGTCTAACCCAGAGTAAAATTCTGCGTAAGTGAAATATGAATTTCACCGAATATTGAAAAGTAAGAAATAAAATAAGAGGCCACGCAGCACCAATCATGAGTTAACAACTTTTAGTGGTGAGAAGGAGTCGAGGCAAAGTATCGAAACAAGTGGTACCGTGGTTGGCAGCATATCGACAATCTAACTCGTGATTGGCACATTCCGCCACGTGCTTCCACACAAGATTAGGCATCGGGTAAATGCTTCAACCCGCACGCGGTAAACTTCACGCTCAAGATAGCTCGCCTAAGTGGGTATTCGTATTTCACCCGATGAAGGAGGGAAATTTTTGCCGAGTACTAAGACTATAGTTTCAACCCAAGTCGTGAAAACTTCTCGAAAGGTATGTCGGCCTGATTCATCACTATGTCGACGAATTCATACACTAGAAGGCCGCAATCGCATTCGAAGGCTCCGCATGATGGGAGGCTAGCAAGTGTTATTCGGTCCAAACCGTTTCGAATCGTTCCAAACTTGCCACACCTTTTCCAAACTCGCTCAAAGGCAAAGTTGCGCAAGTGCATTCCTTTTCCATCACTTTCTCGACATTCTCGACGCCTCCTTGAACATACTTCCTTGATTCTCGCTTAACCAAATATTCCGAACTTAAATCATTTAAGAGATAAATACACCTTTCGAATTTTCGACGTTGAGGCGTCGCACTTTCGTGAAGTGTTCTTCTCGAATAGGCACACTATGGCCCTCTTTTCTTCAATGATGGTCAAGAAAACCAAACACTTCTTTACTTCCATAATGATACTCAAATCAAGCACCGAGCATCCAAAAGGGTAATGTTTCCCTTTATCCGACTCGTGAGGTCTCGAACATAGTCTTCCTCCGCCGTAACTTCTCCTACTTTCCCTCCTCTATCTACTGCGAGAGAAACTACCTTCGAATTCTCCTTGAGGAGGGCCTTGAGCTCGCTGATCTTCTCGTTGTGCCGTTAAAACCTCGTTTCTCGCCACTTTAAGTTTAGCTAGTGTTGCCGCTTGTTCGGGAAGAGTGAGCTGTCTCTTCGTGAGGTGGTATATAGTATGTGTATCTCAGCTTTTTCTCGGGCACCGTCCATATTTACCTGGAGGGCGGTCATCTCACCAAAAATTATAAACATTTTCTTCCCTTTCCTCGCAAGGATTCTCGCCGTATTGGCCTTTTTCCTTTTCCACCTAGGCTAATTCAAAGATTTTGCACGTGTGCATGAGCCAAGTATATTCACCTTATGCTTCATGATGCAACCGTTTTTGCAATTCTAAGATGAGATGGCCTTGAGGGTCCGTTTACCTATTTCCTTTCCTTTCACCACTTTGGAGACTCGTAAATCATTTGAGAGTGCACGGGAGTTGATCTTCTCCATTTTGAGGTTACCAAGCACTTGGTTATGCTTAATTTTAACTTTCGCAGTGAGGGAGAGCTTCACCACCTCGTCCTTAGCATATCAAAACATCGGAACATATTTCACTTGTCAATCGTGAAATCGCGATATGGCGTGCTTCTATTTCTAGCTCTATAGTCGGTGGTGCCAAATTTCGGGTCTAATATCACTTCATTCATGGCCATTATCAATTGTTCTTTTTCCATATTGATTGCAACCGAAAACCTAGTTTCGATACTTGTCAACATATCCCTCTAATTCGTACAAGTGCTTTTCCCTAACCGCTCGTTCTCACCTTCCTTTCACTTTTCCTCCGGAGCCGGTAGAAGTGATGGCTTTTGAAACTTCTAAGAAGTCGTAAGATGATGTGCCACTGTGCATCACCACAAACCCGTTTCTCGTCCGATTGACCATAAAATGTTTCTTTTTGCAACAATTTCTCTTCTTCAATACTTTTCATTGTTTCGGTTCTTTTCGCTTTTGGTGGGGAACCTTCTCCCAAAGCACCGTTCTTCCACCTCGCTCGACCTCGCTTCTCGTGTTGAAGATTCCTTCTCATCGCAGCATGCTTTAACCGACTCATCCGTGAAAGTAAAGGCCAGGTTTCAAGATTATTTCTCCACTCAATGAAGGGTCTAGTTTCATGAGCATAAGGATTTGATTTAATCTTCTTCTCTTTTATTTGAGATGATGCCTTCTCTTGATTGTAGGGCCAAGATTTCCTTTCCTCAAATCCATGCCCCCGAGCAAAGTCTTCCACTATGGGAAGGGCACGCCTTGAGTTAACAATGAAGGGGTCAACAGTTGTAGGAAGCTTGAGAATGAACGCCTTTTTCGTAGGAGAAGTGGATTTGATCACCTTTCAAGGTCTTCCGAAGGTATTCCAAGGCGAAATTCACAGAAGCAGAAAACCGGCAATCTATAAGGGGAAACTTTTTCACCGTAAACCCGTCTTCAAAGGTGATCGAAAAGACAACAAATTTCCGTGCTTTCAGCCTCAACGTTCGTTGCACCATTTCTTCTGCCGTAAAAATCCTAGGTGGAGGATTATCGTGATACAATCATGACATAAAATCGTTCAACAAAATTGAATAGCCCACCCCATTTTCCAACCGATGTGTTGCGGATTCCATTAAATGTGTCTTGGCCGAGAATTTATCCTATAGATTTTTTCTAAACCCAAAGCCTCAAACTTATCACCGTTGGAAGAGGAAAAGATAGAAGACCATGGGAATGGGTAAACGAAAACGACCGATATCCGAGAGGTCCCGAAATTGAGTTTGGATGGCGGGAGGCCAAGAAACTAGGGATGTCCAATACAACACCGGTTGTGAAATTAACCATAAAAGGGCTATGCAATCTTTTGAGACTTACTCGACCCTTCTATACCTAGTAGTCTTGCAATGAGAGCAAGGTGGGTCAAGGTCCTCCTTGAATGTACTCAAGGGCACCGAATCGCGTACTTGAGGCTCGAGTCGGGAGTCGAGTTGGAAATGGCAACGACAAAATCGTTCTATTTCCTCTATGGTAATTTAGAAAACTCGACAAGATAGAAGGCCATTTCATTGAAAATGATGTAATTGAATCGTAGGGTAGTAGAGAGATTTTTCCGATGATTTTCTGAGGATATACCGAATATTTTTGTTCCCCTAAGAGAATAGAACATGTCCCGCCGTTCATCGTAAGCCTCTAAGCCAACAAATGAACGACCATCGGGTAAGATGGGAGTAATTTGGTGATACAAATGAAAACGACTCGGAACTCTCCTATTTTCCACATGCTTCCCGAACAATTATGGCTTGGACACTACTAATGAAAATGGGTATTGTGGGTCTCGATGTGGGTTTGCAACCGTGAAAGGTTCGTGTCCGTGGGGAGCCTGGACTCGCCAGGCTGAGGGGTTTTGGGCTCGACTTCTTGACCGGGTGATTTATCGCCAGGGCCCGTCATAAAGAATGAAAAGTGAAAGGAAACTAGATAGTGAAAAAGGGGATGGGAATACCCGTGTAATAAAGAAAATTCTTGGGGAAAACGACGTGTGGAGGCTGAAATGACTTGGCAGTAACTAGTACCGGATGCTCGCACTTTCGCTTATACATTAACCCGTAAAAAGAAAGTATTTTACCATTAAACTCGAACAAGGTTATACAACACAAAAAAACACCGGAAAATGAGATTAGTGATATGTGCGTACATCATAAGGATGTCGACACCGAGACGCGTGGCATCTAGTTATTTTCTATTAGATTTCAAAGTAGGTGCATACCACATATCAAAGTTAAACCGCATTGGTCGGTACTGTGTCTTGGGACTTACCTTACCATTGTACTCGTAGTGACAAATGCCCTTTGTGGTCGGCAAGTCCATGAAAATAGAGAGGTTTTTGTAGTGTACTCTTCAATTCTATGGCCGCTTCCCTTGCATAGTATTTACCTTCGGGTCTCTTTTTATGCCACGTCATTAGAATTCTAGGGGGAAGCTTTCGCCTTCTCTCATCACTAATCCATGACCCCGTGTCTCCTCACACACCCTTCTCTTAAGAATGTGCAGCATGCATAGGCCCCGCCACGTACCACCGTTCCGCACCTTTACTCCTTTTTTCTTTATTTCGCTAAAGCTTTGTCGCCAATCCACCTTATAATATAGTGCCTTATCCACTTTCATATATGAATATGTTCTCATATTTACCCCCTCACACCTTTTAAACTATTCGCCTTTATGCTATCGGGTGATCCGCCTTTATAAACTTTCTTAGGACTCAGGGGGTGAATGATATAATCAATACCCTTCATGAAAGGAATCCATCCCCCTATTCATGGAACTGAAACTATGATCCAGGTGGATATTGGTGGTCACCCACCTATTCCACTTGGGGCCCCACCATTGTCTCTTTCATTTTTTCAGTTTCGCTACAACTTACTATTTTTAGTAGTTTTTCGGGTCCTGAACTTCCAGAGCCGTTTTAAGGCTCTAAACGACGTTTTTTGGGAAAACGGAGAGCAACATGGGTCCTTGGATCGATGTTTCTTGTTCAAAATTTGTATTCCTCGGATAGATATTTCTAACGAGGTAATGTACGCGTCAAACGGAGATCGTATTCCAAAGTTACGTCCTTGGGAAGTTGAAACACCAATTTACCCAAACGGGGCCCATAGTTTTGGCGCTTCATCTCCTAGGGTTAGGATTTTGGCTGTTTAGGATTTCCCATTGTTTCTAAATAATAAATAGGCCCTAGAGCCTCATTGTAACTCAGTTCAGAGGCTTGTAGCTGCCACATCTTTTCTCAGAGATAGCTACCAGCGCCCTAGCTAGTTTTATTTCCTTTATGTCTATAAGCAAATTTCAGTTCTTTGATATTAATGAAATGAAGTGTTATTTCCACTGCATCTGTGTATTTATGGTTATATGTTTATACTGTTGCATTCCTGCATAAATCCGGATCAGTGGTATCAGAGCGGTCTGCTTTTTCTCGATCCTTCTTTGCATGTCCCCAATGAGGTCGGGGTATAAGGAGCTAGGGCTCGATCTGGTGGAACCTTTGCAAGATCAGCCTCGCAAACCTCGACGGATGCCCATGGGGGATGAAAATAAAGATGAGGGAGCAGGAGATCCTATCAAAATATTGCTCGAGGAGGCCCTCGAAAAACATAGGAACGTGATGATGGATAACTTTGCTCAGATCCTTCAACAGCTACCCAGCGGCGGCGCATCTGCATCCAGCAGCCACTCTGGAGGCGCGACTCCTTTTAAGGTACAAGTAAATTTTTACATTCCCATATTTGAGGGTCAAATAAACGCAGATGTCGTAGATAGATGGTTGAATCTGTTAGAAGGATATTTCTTGGTTCATGACTTTTCAGACTGGGAGAAGATTATTTTTGCACTTCTTAAAGCTACCCCCCATGTTAAGGACTGGTGGGAAACCTACTTTGAGAAAAAGGACCAGACAGAACCCTCTCTGTTCTCAGCTGTACCAACTTGGAATTATTTCTGAGACGCCATCAAGGAACAGTACTATCCCGTGGGGAGCTATGAGGACAAGTACATACAATGGACCACACTGCGACAACAAAGGGATCAAGATGTGCATGAGCTGACGAATCTGTTCCATACCCTGCACACAAATTTGGGTATCAAAGATTCAGAGAAACATATGGTTCTAAATTATCGCAACTGTATACATAGATACATTCAGGAGGAAATGGAGTTCCTCAACATCTCCTCGCTTGGTACGACATACCAGTATGCTACCAAGATTGAGCAGAAATTCAAACAGAAGAAGCGAGACTTTGGATATGCGAATCAAAAGCAAGGGAAAGGTGCTTCCAAACCACAGAAAAAAGGATAGAGCCAAGGCATGGTGGCTAAAGACAACTCATCGAAGCCACAATAAAATAACAGCACCGCAAAGCCAAAGAAGGACACGGGAAAGTGGTGTGAGTTCCATAAGAGCTCCACTCACAACACAAGTGAGTGTCGGGCCAAGCAGTCGCCAGTGGCCGAGATGAGGGCTTCTGAGTCAGATGCATGCTTCGACTCCGAATCAGAACCTGAAAAGGGGAATGAAAAAGGGAAATATATTATTGATGCGGAGCCCAACGCCATTTTTGCCACTACAAAAATCCAGAAGGAGGAACCGGAAGATCCAGAGGAGGAGGAATGTCTCTTCCACTCCCAGATGTGGGTAAAGGGCTCCCCAATACAGTTCATTGTCGACAATGGGAGCCAAAAGAACCTCATTTCAGTAGACATCGTGAAGCAGTTGGGCTTGCCGACCACAGCTCACCCACATCCATACACCATCGGGTGGCTTCACCAAGGACGAGATCTCCGCGTCAGCCAGCAGTGTCACCTTCCCTATAGCATCAAGCCCTTCACGGATGAGGTATTATGTGATGTTGCTCCTATTGATGTTTCTGATGTATTATTAGGAAAACCATACCTGTGGAAGCGTCATGTTGTGTATGAGTCTCGACCTCGTGCTATTATTGTTACTTTGGGAAATAAGTTGTATAGGATACCAGAGGTACCACCTCTTACCGCTATCCCTTTGGTTACCAAAAAACAATGCAATAAGCTCATTTCCCAAACTAGGAAATTCATTTTCCTGATGATCTGCCCCCAGGGCAAGAAGAAGACTGTGGCCACGACCTCCAGACAGGGCTCCTCTGCATGACAACAACAAATGGATAAGGTTGTGGAGGAGTACGGGGACATATTCACCTCACCCACAGGGGTTCCTCTGCACTGTCAAGTCAAACACCCAATTGATCTGACCCCAGGTGCGTCATTACCCAATGGACCAATCTATCGGCACTCTGTTCTGGAGAATGATGAAATCAAGAGGCAAATTCAAGAGCTGTTACAGAAAGGTCACATCAGACCAAGTTCATCGCCCTGTGGGAGCCCGATCGTGTTGGTACATAAGAAGGATAGGACGTGGAGACTCTGTATTGACTATCGGGTGCTGAACAAGATCACTGTCCGGAATAGGTACCCAATCCCACGGATTGATGACCTTCTGGACCAACTCAAAGGTGCAAAATATTTCAGCAAGATCGACCTGAAGTCTGGGTATCACCAGGTACCAATTGAACCCTCAGATGTGTGGAAGACTGCCTTCAAAGCCAAGGAAGGCCTTTTCGAATGGCTGGTCATGCCTTTCGGGTTGACGAATGCTCCCGCCACCTTCATGAGGATGATGGATGACATCTTGTAGCCATTCACCAACTCATTTGTAGTGGTGTACTTGGATGACATTCTGATCTTCAGCCAGACTTGGGAAGAGCACCTTCACCACATCCGACAAGTCCTCCAAAAACTGCGGCAACACAAGTTGTGTGCCAATTTGGAGAAGTGCACTTTTGGCATGACCCAGGTTCAATATCTGGGATACATTATTGATGAAAGGGGGGTGCATGTGGATCCAGCCAAGATCCAATTCATTCGGGATTGGCCAGCCCCAACCACTATAACAGAGCTTCGTAGCTTTCTGGGACTTGCTAATTTCTACCATAGATTCGTGTTGGGATTCTCTCATATCACTTGGCCCTTGAGTCAAGTCACCAAGGGAGGAGTGAGAGAAAAATTATTTTGGTCGGAACCTCAACAGAAGGCGTTCACATAATTGAAAAATCGCCTCTGTTCTGCCCCAGTGCTCACATTACCAGACTCGCAACAACCATTTGAGATCGAGATAGATGCCTCTGACTATGCTATTGGGGCAGTTCTTACTCAACAGGGACATCCAGTGGCATATCACAGTGATACATTGTCTGACACAGTTCACAAGTATCCCACTTATGACAAAGAAATGTATTCCATTGTGCAAGCTTGTCGACAATGGAAGCATTACATTTTGGGGAAGGAAACAATCATCCACACAGACCACCGGCCCCTACAGTTCATACAGACACAAGGGAAATTGCAGAATGATCGCCACCAGAAGTGGTCCACATATCTGCAACAATTTCATTTGAACATCAAGTACAAGAAGGGTAGCACCAATAATGTTGCATACTGCCTCAGCCGACCACTGATCATGGTGCTCACCACCGTGCTCAACTCTTGTGGGCACGAGACTTTTGGTTGGCCGCTGCTCTATGAGAATGACCTAGAATTCAGCCACACTTACAAGGCACTCTTGGGGGGTATGCAAGTTCCAAATTTTCACCTCCAAGATGCACTTTTATGTCACCTGGGACACCTTTGTGTTCCTTCAAGCGAGCGTGCCAAGATGATATGGGAAGCACACTACAGTCAAGTCGCTGGGCATTTCGAGGTCGAGAAAATAGTAGCAATACTGCAAAATTATTTCTATTGGCCGAACCTTCGAAAGGATGTTGAGAAGCACATCAGATCCTGCACTGCTTGTGTCATTGCCAAACCGACCATCAAGAAGCAAGGCCTATATACTCCACTACCTACCCCTAGTCGACCTTGGGAATCCATCTCCATGGATTACATGTTGGGCCTGCCTTCTACTAAGCATGGAAATGACTGTGTTTTCGTGGTCGTTGACAGATTCTCGAAGATGGCCATTATGGCGGCCTATAAGAAGAATATCACAGCAGAAGCCACTGCTAAACTCTTCTTTGAATGAGTGTTGGTGCACTTTGGGATCCCACAGTCTATCATATCAGATCGAGATAGCAGGTTCCTCACCACATTTTGTTCCAGCCTCTGGTCAATGTTGGACACAAAGCTCACCAAGTCCACATCTTTCCATCCCCAAACAGATGGCCAGACAAAGGTCGTCAACAGAATGATTGCACACATTCTGCGCATGTACAATTCAAAGCATCCACGCACATGGGACAAGAGCCTCCCCTATGTACAAAATAGTTATAACCGGGCTCTCCACAGTTCAATTGGCCATAGCCCCATTCAGGTGGGCTTGGGATTCCAGCCACTATGTCCCATTGACGTAGCCATGCCATTTGCAGCTGCTCAGGTCGATTCAGCTCATGTCCAATCTGAAGTTGACAAAGAAAGTAGCTTCATCAAGCGCATTCAACACATCCGCCAACAGGTTCATGATATATTGGACATAGCCAATGCGAAGTATAAGCAATGCCATGATCAACACTGGGTGCCACACAACTTCCAGGTGGGCGAAAAAGTATGGCTACATTTGCAGAAGGAGCGCCTCACTGGACCCCACCGCAAGCTTTTCCAGCTCCGATACAGGCCGTACACCATCACCAAGGCTGTAGGAAACAATTCCTTCGAGCTCAGTATTCCACCATTCCTTGGTCTGCACCCAGTCTTCAATGTGGATCACCTTCGTCCTTACTTCCCACCTCTACTAGACACCTCGGACATTGCACAACAAATCACACCAACAGATTTAAACCCGGACTGCATGGAACAGGCCACCACAGTATGTATCATGGACATGCAAATCAAGAACACTCGCGAATAGAAGATCCAACTGTATCGGGTTGTCAAAGTTGGCCAACTCCTGCACCAAGGAAAGTGGTTCACCAAGGACCAAGTTCAGCAAAAATTTCCTCATCTCATGGAGGAACTTAACGCAATGGGGACCATTGCATCCTAAGGGGGGAGGAATGATCCAGGTGGATATTGGTGGTCACCCGCCTATTCCACTTGGGGCCCCACCATTGTCTCTTTCAGTTTTTCAGTTTCGGCACAACTTACTATTTTAGCAGTTTTTCGGGTCCTGAACTTCCGGAGCCGTTTTGAGGCCCTAAACGACGTTTTTTGGGAAAACAGAGAGCAACATGGGTCCATGGATCGATGAAGCTCATTCAATATTTGTAGTCCTCGGATAGATATTTCTAACGAGGTATGGTACACATCAAATAGAGATCGTATGCCAAAGTTACGTCCCTGGGAAGTTGAAACACCAATTTACCCAAACGGGGCCCATAGTTTTGACGCTTCATCTCCTAGGGTTAGGGTTTTGGCTGTTTAGGATTTGCCATTGCTTCTAAATAATAGATAGGCCCTCGAGCCTAATTTTAACTCAATTCAGAGGCCTGTAGCCGCCACATCTCTTCTCATAGATAACTACCAGCGTCCTAGCTAGTTTTATTTCCTTTCTGTCTGTAAGCAAATTTCAGTTCTTTGATATTAATGAAATGAAATGTTATTTCCACTGCATCTCTGTATTTATGGTTATATGTTTATTATGTTGCATTCCTGCATAAATCTAGATCAAACTACCT